>DWEM01000194.1:0-22617 GCA_018245935.1 Agara belti belti
TCTACATCACTTTCCTCGCTTTCTTCTGGTATTTCAGGTAAAATGTCTACCCCAAATATATTTCTTCTCTTTTCTTCTGGGCTAGGCGGCGGTGTGATAGTTCCTGTATCATTTTCTTCATTGTGTAGGCCTTCCTCTCGATGTAAATTATCGTCCGATGGACTTTTCCAACATTTTTTACCCATATCGTGAAGTTGTAATTCAGTAGAGTAATAACTGTCCATAGCATCATTCCCAAATGCCATGAATGTCTCAGAAAAATCTTTATATCTAGAAAAACAAACCGGGCGTCTGTGTTTTTCGTCTACTTTTAACAACAAAATACCAGGTATGCCTTGTAACATGACACCAGATACTACTATATGTGAAAATGAAAATCCATAATATTCTATCAAAATACTTATTAAATGTGGAAACAGTGACAAGCCAACAGCTTGGCCGGTAAAGCATATTCCTCTGATAATTCCCAATCGCGAATCATACGTTTCAAATATAACCGCATCAACCTGCGCTGATAAAAGTGATGAACCTAATCCTGCAAGTATAAAAATGAATAAGGAAAAGATATATTCAAAAACACAAATAAATATCTCCTTAATATTTGTATCATTAAGGATAATATTAAAATGTTAATAATGGATTGGTTACTTAATGAATACCTCCGACAACTCCATAAATAACGGGTTGCAAATTTAATGGTATAAATGCCGACACCAATAGACTTATCACCACCAAGATGAGCCCAAGGCTTGCCATCACTCGGTAACCGACTGACCCACCCCATGAATCTGCCGCCTCACGAAACCAGCATTCTGTAATTACGACATATCAAAATGTAATCTACTATTTTACTGCTAGAGTACAAAATAACAATCGCAATAATAAAACAAACGTATATACCTGATATAGAGACAAAATATAGAAACCTTTTAAACAAAATCTCAGGATCTAAATATACTTAAATTCTTAAATTAAATTCTTAAATTCTTACGCGTTAGACTGTATGTGAGAATGAAGATAGTCGGAGTTACTAATCCCAGCCATAAAGGAACTTCGAGATTCGACAGATGAACCCAGAATGCGCCATAAGATAAAACCAAGTTTGGCAAGCAGATCTGTAATAAACAATTTTTAAATAATGGTTTATTAATCAATTATCATACTACAGTACACTAGTTTTACCCCAAAAATATGAGTGGTCAGAAATGTGGCAGGCTATTTTGCGAAGATTGTATAAGATACTCCTGTGTTTACAATAAAATCATAATTAAATATGTATATTGTTGAGTTTCTTAGCTTATCGCTACTTTCTTTTCTTCGTTACCTTCCTTCTTTATGCGATCGTTATCTTATAATATCAATAGCGTAGTGGTCTACAATTCAATTTCCTGCTGCCGGGGTTTGGATTCAAATCCCCGCATGCACCCAACTTCGAGTAGGTAGTTAATTACACAAATATTCGTTTGAAGGTAATTGTCATCCCCTACAACAGCGCAGGGACACCAGCCAGTTCGAACAACATTTTCTAATGCGCGTGAAATCTACCGTGTTATACTTGCACAGTATTGTTTACTGTGGCATTTAAAATTCTGGATGTGGATGAATTCTGTATGCCCAATAGTAGGATGATAACGAATTGATAAGAAACTTAATTCTATACCTTACTTCTTTCTTCTTAATTCTATACTTTACTAATATTTTATACCAATCAAATAGTGCTATTTATTTTTATTACCATAAATATCGGAACGTGCTACAACAATAATATGTCTATGTGTACATATATTGTTTATTTTGTAATGAATGAATGTTTTTGTGTCTATTTCTAAATACCAATCTAAATTAATATTTCATTGAATAAGGTTTGGAACAAATAAGGATCTTGTAATGTACTTAAGCGTAAGTACTACGCTAGCAGTTAGTATTCTTGTAGATAAAGAAATTGACGTGATTACGAAAGATACGTGTCTGACATCACTGCCGTCAAGATAAGAGAAAAATACATAGATGTAGTACCTACAACATATTTTTCTAAACACAATTCGATAATGATATAGACTTACCAACACCCTAAACTCTCACTTACTTACATAAATACCATTTTTATATCGAATGCCGAACTTTCCAGAATATACAAGTAGTAGAGGTATCATATACTAACTTCCCATAGATGGTACTTCTATCTTAATGCAATTAAAACAAAGGTATTTGATAAGTTCGCACCACTATGACTATTTATGTAAAATTGTATAGCGAAATACTAATATACTATACAAATTAATAGAAAACAACGAAGTAACGAACATAATTACAGAATACATACATTTAAGTACACAACGGAGAGTAACAAACTCCAGCGCCATGTCGCGCTCTGTCCTCGACCATCTATTTCCATTTAGTTTTCCTTATGTACCCATAGTTCCCATTTTTTTAATTATGTACCGGAAGTTTTGCTGCACTGAACACTTTACGACGTGACGATCATATCAATATAGCAGAATATTGCCACTGTTCAATAACAATTTAAAAAATTCGAAAGAAAATCTAGCAAGCACAAGAGAGCATTATTGTCTTATTGACGAGACTATTACATATTACATCGACATGCATCGACGGTGTTATCGGAAGGCCCCAACAAGTAACTACATTGTCTTATCTTATCATGCTCATTATTTTTCTAGTTTTTATAAGTGTTTATAGAATTCTTAATATAAATGGATATAATAAAGTAAAGACAGTTATTATCTTCTTTATAAAACAAAAACTATAAATAGATCAGCTCTCTAGAGTTATTGCTATAAATGAATATTAAAAGTAAAGTTGCTTACATTATAAGTCAGTCGACTAGCGTGACTGTAAAATATTAATATAATGTTTTTCATACCGTATTTATATAAATGGTACAATGAAATCGAAATTTGGTAAGTAAATAAATTTGATACCACGAAGGTATCTACGTTATTGGCGTAAGTCCATCTGCCGTTCGGTTAATCAAACTCATAAAGGACAAAAGAATCGTTACAGATGGTAGAAAGCTCCCAAATTTACTTATTTAAGCTCCCGAGCCTTATACGTAGGCCTAAAATTGATATACAGTGTATGGCGAGAACCGAGAAGACATCGAACCAGGTATGTTACGAACGTCCGCATACATTGATGCTGATTTTAATGCGGATATGGATGTGATGTAAGGGGTCACTAGAAAAGAAAGTTGGGCGGGGTCAGAGTGGCACGCGCTTGTTATTGTTAGTTGTTACTTCAATTGCTGTTTACCCACTAGGAAAGCATACATTGGTGACAAGATCCAACAATTTTGTTTATGTTATTGTGTAAACGTGATTCCCATTTTATATAAATCACAGTATTTGTTCGATTAGCCTGGTCCAAGTGATGTGTGCGAAATAAAATGTAGTGAAGTTTTCTAATTGTAAGTGTAATTTTTCTAATGAATACTTATTCATATTTCACATCGGAAATTTAAATGTAATATTACACTGACGACACAGATAGAATCTACAAATATTGTCATCTTACTTATCCTTTCAATGCCTTCAATGCAACCACCAAAAATCTGGCGGCCAGGTTTAACTAATGTTGCAATTACTATAATTAACTTACCACAAAATCACAAAACATTAAAAAATAGAAATATTTTAATATTCCTTTCCAGGCTTGGAGTGTTGCTTAATCTGACATTAACCAGTCACATAAACGTTCACACTTGACTGACAGCTAACTAACGTCATAAGTTATATTGAGTAGAATCGTGTTAAATGTTAATTGTTGTCCAATTCTTATAATAATCAGTCTTAATAATATTGTCTTGGTCTTAATAATACAGAATGTGCACTGGACCAATATCCAACCATAAGCTATACAGTTAATGTGTCGCTCATAAAATATTTTAAATTTGGGTGGTAGAAATGTCTAATCAAAAAATACTGCACGAATATTCACAATCAATTAAACAATTAAAGAAAGAGAGTGCTGACGCCGGTATTACTGAAAATGAGTTTCAAAAATTATATTTTGATTCTTTGAAATCGAGTAATAACTTAGATAGAAACCAGCGTAGACATTACAAGAGTTACGTTTATATTTTCTTAATAACAACAGTTATTTGCGTGGCTTTTAATTATAGATCTATATATAGTTATTTGATATGCCATTTGCAAGAATATATATATCCAGGGCTGCGACTTATACGAAGAACAGCCATTCCTTTCATATCTCTTTTTCCAGCTTTAACAGGTTTGTTACATTGTACTAAGCCATAACCTTCCTATTAAGAATAAATAATTAAACATGATGTATTGTTTTTTGTAGAATTGTATCAAGAACCCTGTTTGATTCAAAATCCATTCTTTACTGTTGTGGATATGGATTGCTGGCCGTGCGGTACTGTTAACAATGTGAGACGGGTGTATGATCCACAACCTGTACATAATCAACATAATGCACCATTCATATATGAGGTACTTAATTTAACAAAACAAATTGGTGTTAAAAAATATATATATTATAAATATGATTTATTTTTATTTTAGGCTGATCAAACAGTTATTAAAATTGAAAACCTTAGAAACATATATTTCCAATATAAACAAATATTCGACCATGATGCACAAAAAATTATCATGAACAACAAATTTCATTCAACTCTTCAAGATATATTTGAGAATTACGATATAGATAAAATAAATGACAAAAACCTATATATTTGGTAAGAATAACCAAGGAAAGATAATTAATGTTCACCCTAATTTTATTATAATGGTTGTAGCAAAAGGACAATAAAAGAGAACTGTTTGTTGCGACAGGTCTCGACATCAACTTAGAAATATTGAGAGCTTTTTATGTTGTATTGCTCTAGCATGAAGTGGTAGAAATTATTATCAACCCATGTTAAATTTTGAAACTGTGATAAATTTCATCAAAATATCTCAATATTTCACCAAAATAGCTTGAAAGGATTGCTTTAAAACTAATGGTTGTGCAGCCTAAAGAAGACTGTTCCCACCGTGGTAGATATTAATAGATAAATTGTAATAGGCAACTCAATCAGTATACAATTTATTACTGGTCATTTTTACAGGAAGATCACAAACTTTAATTTAGCACGGATTCTTCGTCAGTTAATACCTCGACCAAAGGTAGTCCCCAAATTTGGACAAAGTACTGAGAGATTCATTATTATTGACTCCAGTCAAGGTTCATTTCATGTGCCTGACACTGAATGCAATTATTCATTTCTACTATCACTAAGTGGCACAAGAACAGTGGAATTGAAGCCAGCAGAAGAATGTAAACATCAATGTAAATCTTTACAGGTTGAACTAAAAGAGTCTCATTTATGTAAGTAATTTTTTTTTAATTCAAATATTATAAATAACACAGCATTCAAATGTTTGTAATTCAAATTACAATTCTGGCAATATTTACTAGTTAAGAAAGAACTTGCATTCAAGTTTTATTAAACTCATATTATTGGCTGTTTTAAATAAGTATCTTCAACAAAATGGAGTGGAAATCAGTAATATATGGTAACCAAATTGGTTCAATTGGAGATCTTAAATCCACTTAATGAGATCAAGATTTAACAGGAATAAAATTGCTCTATATCTTAGCTTAGCAGGCCAGTCTGCAAAATATTTGTTTTGAGAGAAAACTAAACAAACAAATGTTTTCACAGTTATGAAACTGATTTTGTAAATGTTCTAATAGACCAAATCAAGTACTATGAAGATATAAAGCTTTTTTCATACACAATAGTTAAAATGGAAATGCAATGGAAAAATTAGGTGTCTAATATAATTGATGTATTAGATCTTTTAAGATTTATGCAAATTTTTATGAAAATGCATATTATAAATTCATTTTAACAGTATAATGCCTGTTTTTCTACTTCTATAAATAAAACTTTAATGCAAAGAATCCCTGTAAGAAAACCAATAGAATGTCAAACCTGCATGATCTATCAACTCTCTTAACCGCATCAGTAACAGCCTAATCTTACAAGTCAATTGACATCTAGCTCCATTCAGCATGACTGTCTAAGCTAATCACTACATAATAATGGCACTTATGTACTATTTCCATTTCAGTGTGGTACAACTGGTGGTACTGGAGACCAGTTGTTTTATCTTCCAGTAGAAACAGCACTTTCATTGCACATGTGGGTTCATACTGTTCATGACTGAAGGTATATATTTAATTAAGCCCAGCATTGGAATGCATAAAATATTTAATTTATTTCAATTAAACATCTTTAATAAATTAACTAGTCTGTGGTTTTATTCAAACTTTTCCTTTAGCTTTTGTTTAAGCAATACAGGAATTAAGGACATCAGCGCAAACACACTTAGAACTGTAATTGATGTCCAAGACCAGGCATCGCTTGTTGAAGTCAATGTGTGCAAAGTTTGACCAGCTTGTATTGCTACAAATGATGGTGGAGCCACACCTGAAAATTAAAGTTAAACTTGGTAATTATTTGTTAAATTATTAACAATTGTAGTTTAAATAAAACATCGTCAGATGGCGGTTAATATACGCAGTGGTGGCCTAAAGGGGGTGCTGACAGCACAGCCACCAAAGCCCTCACTCTTGCAGGGTCTTTATTATTCATTCATTATTAAGGATAATATATTTAATGTCCATAGCTTTTGATGAAATATTCAATAATTACATACCAATAAAAGTGCCAAGAGCAAAAGGCACCAAAGGAACTCCAATGACAGGAGCAGTCATGTTTATAAACCAGTTCGGTAGGAATGGTGTTACTCTCAAAAATATTATATAATTTAACAAGTTGTCTTTGTGCTTCCTCACTGCCTTCGCCCATTGTGTGGAGCGCTCTGGAAAGAATTTCTTCACCAGCTTCTTGCCAAGCAAGTTTGACAAGAAGAAACATAGACTGGCACCTATAGCTGAACAACAGCAAACTAAAACCAATGCTAAATAAAATGGAAAAAGAAATCCGGAAAGAATACTGAGAAAAATGGATCCAGGTATTGCAAATGTTTGTAAACTGAGAAACATAGTTAAGGTTATCATAGTTTTAGACTTGGTTCAATAAATAATTAAATTGGATCATGTTGGCAATCCAATAACAAATATATGTACATAAATATTTTATATATAACATTACCAATCAGATCTGATTTAAACTAAGCTGCAAAAAACAAAATTTATGTGAGATTACCTCACATAATGTAACAAATTTCAACCAATTTTAAATTTTTCCGTAACCTTGCACATCTCTTTGTTTGTTTAACCATTTATCTACTGTTTATTTTAGTAATCCCTTATAATTAGAAAGTGAAAATTATTTAAAGGATACAATATATAGACTAAGAATACTCCTGTTAATACTTCATTGAAATATTTGTCCTTATATCTATCCAATACAAGACCCAATTGTTTAGAATCTTCCAGGTCCCAAGGTAACTTTATATGTTGTTTTTCATCTCTGAAAAGAAAATTACATTAATAGCTGCTAGTATGTATTGTCTGAACATTACCTTTGTAGCTCTAACAATATTGGACAACAAAGCAATTAGTAAATCTATTAAACTGTGTGTTAATACACATATAGGGCATTCAAAATATGGTAAAGAGAGACTAGCAAATATTTTAAACCATTAAAATGTAAATGTAAAATAATTTAAGAGCAAGGATGGAAAACAACCATAAAACTTACTCTTCTAGTTCTGGAAATTGTTTATAAACAAATCCTAAAGCCACTAATGACGAAATAAATATTATAATGACTAGAATTAAAGCTTTGGACGTTGATAAATCAGAAGATTTCCTCTCAGTTGTAGTATCTAGAAAAGAAGTGTGATATGAGTACATAATTTTCAATATCAAGTATATTATATATTTTCTCAATAAAGAGAATATTTGGGACCATTATAGAATAATATATTATTGAGATGATATATTAATCCGTATAGTAACCAACGATAAAAAACAAAGGTATAAATATAAGATACTTGGAAAAGAATAGGACCCAGCGTAAGCGTAGTCACATCGAATGTAGCTAAGCCTTCGGTTAGTATTGTGAGCCGTGGAAGAAACAAAAGGATCTTGAACATCACCTTGGCCGTTTTTCGTTAAAGATTTCATTCTGCGATCAACTCTAGTCATGTTTATAATCTATATAGTAACTATTACAACGAAATATAAACCTAAATTATATTAAACAATACTACAAAATACTCAAAACACTTGTTATAATGTATGAAGTAATATATTAATACACAGCCTATAAAAAATATGAGAAAAAATTGTTTAAAATTTGTGGAAAATCAAATGAAACCAATTGGCAATTTAACTAAACGTCAGTACACTGAAACACTGAGTATACATTTTTGGGTTGAGTTTCGAATATCGAATGACACTACAAATGACTGACACTGACAATGCGTGCTCATGATAAACGCAACGTCCACCTTAAATCAACCCTCGCTTATATTTTGTGCTTTTATTACGAAATTTATTTATTTTCTAATGTAACAAACTAAAATTAAAATTATGATAAATGAATGTCTGTGTATTAATACATTTACATTTCGCTAATTAGCTATAGAATTAAAATATGAAGTGTTCTCTTTAAAAAAAGAATGGCGTGGTGAGAATCGTATCATACAACATACTTTTGAATGGTATATTGTATAATATTTTATTCTGAAACATTTTAACGAAATAAAAAACGAACATTTTAATACGTGTTAAAATAAATATGCACTTTGTTTTATTGTTTTTAATCAAATAATTTATCATAGAACACTGGTAGTCAACGTTACTTTTTAGCTTTTTAAATATTCAACCCACCGTCAATATTCACGAGTATTAAAGCTTTAAATCTATTATACAACAAACAACATTATTATATTATTTCATGTACTTACATTATGTAAGTACATGAAGTTTGTAGTGCATAACAGGCATATATTTGATTACTTGTAGTGTAATATAGCGTAGCAGGTAGAGGAGCGTTCAGCGTATCTTTGTTTAATTGCAACGCTTTTTAACGCATGTTAAAAAGGCGCTTGTGCGAACGAGGTCTTACAATCACATAGTCATCACAAAATAAGAATCTCGTTTTCACGATTCTCGCACAGGATCATGAATTCATGAACTATCTTTGTAAAAATATTTCGATAGAGACCGAAAAGTCCGATGGTTTTATAAACAAATAATCATGAATTATACAGTTATCGGTTAACAATATCAATCAATATAACTTCTACTCAAAGCATTATTAAACATTTTACTTGTGTAAAAATGTCTCATAAAAATAATTTATGTTGAATCTAAGAACACTAAGGTGCATTCTTACAATTTACAATGGTGTATGTAGTCTTAGATAGCATGTGAAGACGTGAAAACGCAGTGCTTAACTACGTAAAGCTAGTTTGTACTCACTCAACCAAAATCGATTCACATTTGATTCGAATCTTATTTGAGACATAATTAAATTGTCATAAAATATGATGTCTGTTTTGTAATTTCACATGGTTAAAAAACAATTAATCTTAACAAAGTATTATATATTCTAGGTAAGGATAGATATTTGACTGTAATTTAAAGGACAAAGGATTTAAAAAGACATTGAGTTAAAATCTTAAACTATCGATAACAAGCATTGTCACTCGTAAATTTTTGTAAACAACAAAATTGATGTTTGGTTCAGCTGAACTGTCTATGTAATACCTATGATTAAGCATTATGTGTTAATATCGTATCTATTTTGTGCTAAGATAAGCACTTAACTACGTTTTTGTACTACTTATTTCATAAATTATATACAAGCTTGACGAACTTTATTCCTTACGGGTACCTCACCTCTGATTTGTTCATTTTATTACTGTTTTTACTACCCTTTTTTATATAGTTTCTTGTGGGTTGTTTTGTTTGTATAAGGTTACTAAAATTATATCTATTTGACTGTAGAAGAGCAAAATGTTTACCCAAGTCCATAGTCTTAACAAATGCTTTTATTTTATTTTAGGTGTCATATATTGTGGCTTATATTATTATGATCCTCACAGTTTACAAAAAAACTATTGAAGTTTTATTTTTCAAGTCACATTTAGTACTATTCGCGTACTTCTTTTACCTAAGCATTTTACAAGTTCTTTTCAAATCAGGCCAGGTGACATTAACCTAATTTTTAACTAAATAAGGCAATTGTACTTACTCTACTTACAAATGAATGACGCAAGAATGAGTAAATGGTTATTTATCAATTACAATTTTAGTAGTTTCTATATAAACTCGTTATTTTTAATGTACCAACTAATAAGAGGTACAGAGCGTACACCATAATAATGTACCATTATACTAACAGACACCTACTTAATACATGTAGATGATGTTAATAAATCCAAACGAATCAGACATTTACGTGGGAGGAGAAGCGTAAGTAGAGTTACTTCTGGAGTAGGTAATGCGAGTTTAATTCGCGGGACACATATTTTGTTGGAATTACCAAGTGGGGCGCGACATACACAAGATCAAAGTCGCGGAATTATAAAGAACTCTCTGGTTCACTAGTCAACTGCCAAGTCACGCATCTGTTTGTAGATTGACTCTACGAGTAGAGTGTCGATAAGGCACACTTCAGTTCAGTCGCCTTTTTGTTTTTGCCATACGAAACTTCTCGCTGTAGCGATACAAACCGGACTGTGTCTCACTCGCGTCTCGCGTCCAACTCGACGAGGACCATACATCCGTTCATTCAATAAAAATTTAATATTTTCGTTCGATGTGAAAGTTACGAGATTAAAAACGTTAATTATAAACCACTTTAATACTCTTTGTGTGATTTGGTGAAAATGTAACTAATAGAAAATACTATTACGTGCAATTATGTGAAAGTGAGATTTCTCCTAAATGCAATTTGAGATGCGGACTTCTGTGAAAACATAGCATACATGAAAAATAGCTCAGAGGTAATTAATTACTACGTTACCTTAATTTTTAATACTTACCAACTAAAATTGTACGAACTCTTAGGCGAAATTGATATTATCAATCACTTTTATAGAATCTACAAAGCACAATTACGCTATAAACAATTTAAATTTTTGTATTGATTTAAAAAGCCTAAATGGTCCATAACTATATGCACAAGTTTTGGTACACTCCAACGTAATCTACAAATTATGTTTTCAATGTCTTGGAAGCAACCGGCTTGTATCCAATGAACTGGATATAACAGTCCCATCAATTTATACCCATTAACTACTGCTGTTTAAATTGATAGGCGTAGCGAATGGACACTAGGTGCTTACACAAAAAACTGAATGACAAAAAAATTGTACTGTATGATTACCTACCATTAATACATTCCGATAGAAATCTAAAAATCGTAATGATATAGACTAATTTTTAATGAATTAATGTGAACAAGTGAATAAGAAATAAATTTTAAAATATAAGTACATAGATAATTGCGTTTAGGACGAGCGCTTTAACTAGCATTATATATTGCTATTAAAATTAGTATTGTGTATACGCTTGTCAGTAATCACTTGTGTACTTAGACTAATATCTGCTAAGTGTATCATAAAACTTTAAAGTTAAAGATTCTTCTACTTATTAATCCTTCTTTACTTCAAGCGAATTTATCTATTTAAACATGATATAGTTACAGACAAAGTTTTGCCACTATATGTAAAAGCTTGTCGTATATCTATCCACTGCTTTGTACGTTTTAAAGCAGAAAATCCACTTCCAGGTAATGCGAGGTGAGATACCAAGGCTGTATCTGCTAGTAGCAGTGCTGGGGCTCGGTTCCGTGGCAGTAGATGGGGTGTGCGAGCGCGGGCGAACCTGGTGGCACCGACAGCTCGGCGTGTGTCTGCCGTGCACGCCCTGTGATCCGCGCCGGCTCGCCGTGCAATACCCCTGCGAGGTGCACCGAGACACCGTCTGCCAGTCTCTTTATCAAATACGAATCTGGCCATTCCATAAGACAGTCCGCAAGGACAATGTTACGAACGATAGTGAATCTAGTGATTATGAGTACTACGAATACGCGGACTACGGTACTAAAGTGACTGAAAGTAGTGATGGTGTGTCGGAATGGGATATTCAAACCTCCACATTGACTTTAGCGGCCAGCGGCTGTGTTGTTTTCTTTATAGTAGTTGTTAGTTTGTCGCTGTACCATGCGAAACAGTGGAAAGTCCTTAAGCAAGCTCTAAAGTCTGGTAAGAAACAAAAACGCTCGAATACTTACCCTTATTCGAAATTACTAATTACAATTAATACCCACTTTTATTTATGTTTTCTTAGGACCAAGATTTTTAAGCGTAGCTTGTTACATAAAAAAAGTGTTTAAGTAATCGCCTTCTAAATCTTGCCATTCTAGAGATTAAATATTTTTCTTTTACTCTAGCTATTACTGATACAAGCATACTTTTATAAAAGTGATCCCCAAACATTCAACATTCTTGTTTATATTCAGGGTTTAATCTTACGTTAAGCCAATCTGACCGCGCTAATGTTAATGCTTGAATGAACATTAGCGCAGAAAAATTTACTATGGTCGCATAATTTAAGCAGAAGTGCTGCTGGAGCGCCACTAGCTTTTTTAGCGTTTTAAGTTTTAACGACATAAAGACATAAACTGGGTTCTATTCGATTTATCTACTATTTTTACTTGCATACAAATAATATGAGAACTTTAGAATACAACCTTTTTAACCTTTGATACAAAAGTAAGAAACATATGTAAACAAATGTTTAATACCATTTATGTAGGCACGCAAGTTTTCACGCTGGTTTCACGTTTCTTCAGTCACAATAATTTTAACAGCTATAGAAAATATTACATATAGATATTAAATTTAATCTGTGTTACGTTGCGTTACCCATAGGCGTCTCAATGATAGTTTATTTATTCAGGACGCTGATGATCGGACGACCTCCATGTATCAATCAGTACATATAAACATGCAGGTACGTCTGTTTGTATGTGGGTAACTGACGAAACTCACGACACATGTAGAATACTAACAGATTAACGATTAATGCTTGTTCAATCCAATTTACGTATTACTGAAGAGGAATAACAAAATCGTTCGGTCGTTCCATCAAATTATTACGCCCGATTTTGTTTATATATTTTTTTTCTTTACAAATATAATTGCGTAATTTAATTTAATAAATATAATTGCGTAATTGACTGAAATTAATTGCGTATTGACTGGAATTAATTATAAGCTTGTTATTTTAAGCACATTTGACAAAAACCTCACAAACGTATTATATAAGTAGGGAAATGTACCAGTACTAGAATTTACCGTAAAGACGCCCGCTTAGAGATGTGATAGGCGGGAGGAATAAATAATAAACATTTGTTTAAACATGTGCGCTACTAATTCTAGCAGACCGCCGCCGTAACAATAGCTAACGGTTTTTTTAGTCCTGCTCGTTATACCAAAAGTAGACTGAATACAGAGTAGGGTTCAAAAGCATTCTTGTAACAGTATATTAGTACGTAAAATTAGCACAATTTCACGTGAAGGAAGAGACACCGGTTAGATTTAAGGAACCGAATAAATTTATATGCTTACAAGCGACCCGCCCCAACTTCGCACAAGTGCAATTAAGATAATATAAACGGCTTGAATGCGATTCGGTAAACTTTTTGTAGATAGTGATGTGTTCTACTAAGCTGTAGTATTACACTATTTTATTTTATCATTAATATCTTTAGCAGCGTACGCAATGTAAGGAGTTTTGTAGTTTTATTTAATTCACACTTTGTTACACATTATTGGAGTTTTAGTAGGAATTTATCACTGAGTAACATAAACTATATTTTGTCTTAAAAAACAAAATATAGTTTATGTTACTCAGTGATAAAGAACCAATTAAGTGGTGAAAGAATTTTTAAAATCAAAAGAGAACAAAACTCACTAACAAACAATAACTCCTTATAATATTACTATATAAATAATAGATAACTTTGTTTAAAATAAATGGTGTAGGTACGAAATATTTTAACTGATTGTTTCTCTTCGCAGACGTCCATGATTTATCAGCCAAGCTGAAATTGATGGAGGCGGGTGGAGAGCCCCCGGCCGAGTCCGCTGTGTCCAGTTCCCCCCATATCTACTGCAACGTACACGTCGGCAAGAGTGCTCTACTTGGTGAGACATATTATTAATGTTGTATGGACTATGGACAAAACATATTTTAAGCGATTTTGTAATCAGTTCAAAATTCCATCCAATATTTCCCTTGGCCTCGTCACTTCACATAACTATTGATATCCCTTTTATTTATGAAACGCCTATATCCAATCTAAAGAGCCATATTCTTTAAATAAGGATAAAGAGGAAAAACAGAATTCATGTCATCTCATAAACAAAAATATATTACATTCACACCACAGTGACGTACAAAAATACGTAGACAATTCGTCTCAGACTGCATATTAATGGAAAAAAGGTATTCCAAAAACGGAATGTTTATCCCGTCATACTCATAACTTACGTTACGGCCAGGTCGTAAGCGAGGATCCCCTGGCGACATGCCAGGCGGTTTTAAAATACAAATATGCGTGGGCCGGCTCGCGCAACCACGAGCCGAGTTGCTCTCGTACACGCCAGCACGGCCGAGCGCTCCGGGGTCACATTCATGAGATATACTTACACATGTTTAGCTAGGTACAGTATGATTTATATTCTTCAAACATACACAGGGAAAGTGTTTATACCAGATCGGACACAGCATGTAAACAAAATTTAAAATGCACTTAAGTATGCCGCTAGAAAAATATCTGCTCACAAATCAATGTTGTCAGATCGCATTTGCTTTTCGATTTTTGTTTCATAAATGTATTAAAATATCAGAGGCGAAGAATGTTCGTGAACATTTCAATTTTAATATTGCTGTTAACTCCAGTACGTTCGAATTAAAGATGGGCGGCTTCAAGTTGAAATAATGACGTACTTATGTAGATTCAAAGATAGAAAGTAAATCCGTTGGTTTCACCTTTACACACCTACCGTGACACTGCCTACTTACGATAGGCAAACGTAACTACGCATCGTAACAGATGCATAGTTCACCCTACGCCAATTGTAGACGTGCCCTAGCTATGCACGTGCGCTCATTAAGAAGTAATTTGTAATGCAAGCTTGTCGCCCGTCGCCACCGCCGCGCCTTCCGCTCCCGAGGTTTTCACTTAGGCCGCCGGCGGGAAGGCTGCCACTTCCTGAATATCTACCAATTTTTTAAAACAATTAAACGTAAATAAGCCAATTGACATTCAATTTATTAGGTTATTGAACTTAACACTACGTTTTATAAACTCCAACGCGTTTTGATAATTTCGGGTCATCAATTTCGGGTCGTCAATTTCGGGTCTTATGTTGATATTGATATGTACACGAACGTGAAAAGTAAAAACTAATTCAAATATAAATATAAATAAATAATTCAAATATAAATATATATATATATATATATATAATGTGTATATTGCATATAAAAAGATAATATTTATACTAAAAAAATCTATACCTTTGTGACACTTCAATAGCATGTATATATGCTTAACTATATGTATATCTGTTTGTATGTGTATGCGTAATATATTGTATAGCAGCAAGCGCTGCAAGATAAATAGCAGCTATATATAAATTAATAAAATAAAATATGTAGATATGCAATTCAATGAAAATACAAGAAATATTTTTGCTGCTACTGTTTTAACATAATGTACTATGTATATATAAAGTTTCGGGAGATTATAAATGTTGCAAGCGTTGCACTGCATTGGCATTCAGTGCAACGCTTGCGAGCCGTGGGATAAAAGATCAGTGGCGGTCTCGTAGTACAAGAAGACCCTATTTTTAAATTTCAATTCTTTTCTATACTATAAGACGAAACAAATTCATCAAGTTAATCATATGCTTTCAATGTATACTAAATATCTGTTAAGTATATTTATTAAGTAGGTACGTGTAACGATGTAAAAAATATGCTGGAACTTATTTATTAGGTATTTTTTGGACAATTGTTTTTTCAAATGTTAAAAAAATGAACAAACACATGAAAACATTAAAAAAGAATTTTCTATAATTTAATAATAAAAAAAATAGAAAGTCAGCATAGAGTACGCATTCGGTTCAATGTTGTAATGGAAACATTAGCTTCACGTATGCTTTTATTAAGTGTAAAACATAGTCGAGTCACGTTAGGTCGTGATATTCGTGTTCACGTATATTGCCCTCGCCGGCCACCTATTGTTTTTGTTTGTGAGTGCCAGTACTAGTAAATAGGTCTTTTTGATACAAAACATGATATAAAAAATAATAAGTACACATATGCTTTGAAAGACAAATAATATCTATCACGTACCGATGATTGATTAGTAAACAAAATTTAGCTTTTGTACATTTGTTTTATAACGTCACTCTTTCACGGTTGTTGCTTCTAATAAAACAACATTCTTTACTTTTATTTCATGGAACCATTTCCTTGGATTTCCTATCTATATTTCCGGCATTTTAATTAGTGGCATACTAACTGAAAAAAAAAACTTCGCCTATAAATATAAGCGGATGTAGAGAGGTAAAAACGTGCGTCACGGCCGGCCCCATTTCTCCCTGCGCCAGGAAACGGTCCGAAAGCTTCATGTGATGTTTGCTCAGTCAATAATAGACTTTATCCAAACTGTTTATTGCTGCTCTATCATAAACACCGGGGCCGCTATACGCGTGAGATCAAAATTTAGAACAAATTAGTTTATTGCAAGAACCAATACACACACGATTATATGAAGTGTATTGTAATTACACCAGTTATTAGCTTTTATGCAGAAATAAACAGCAAACACTCACGCTGACATACACATAGAATCTTATATTAGAAATAGGTACAATACCCGTCGCAGTAATGGGTATAAACTTTATTTTAATGTCAAGTTGAGTACATTCGTTGATATAGAGCGTTTCCTTCTTTACATTTACCATGAATTACTAGTGTAGGTACCTTACGCTTAAACTTAATTAATGTTATAACGTTGGATGTGTAATTAATACTAACACCATTTGACTTGCAATATTTCATTTTATAACAATCTATAATAGTAGCTACGTACTTAACATATGAAACAGCAAATCGAACAATATCGCTGCCACGTTCAGAATCGCAAATTGACTGGTGAATTTCCTTTCCTTTCGGGCCTGCGGAAGTGGGTTCACGGGTTCATTACGACCTTCTTGGCATGCAAAGAAGTCCCTAGTACCTAATTGTCAGGCATTGGCAAAACGTTTTCAATTGAAAACTCTCAACTCAATAAAAACACCGTGATTATGTAGATATCGATTCTGAAATATGTATGATTATATCAAATTATTATACTATAGAATGATTGAAATGATTGCAAATTTTAAAAATATTCTGGTTTATTTTAGAAATCCACGTGAAGTCAAATAAGACAGTTGAATGCCTGTGTATGGTAACCAGACCCCTGATAAACATACATATATACATACGAAATCTTATACATATACATATTTTTATTACACCCAGACATAGAACAAACAAATGTGATCATCACACAAATTTTTGTCCTGGGTGAGAATCAAACCCATGACCTCCGGTTTTTCAGTCAGATTTTCTAACCACTCGACCCACGAGGCCATTAACCAACCATTATCCATTAACTGACAGTAAACGCATGGGAAGGTAATAGACTGGATAAGGTTGCCCTTTACGCATTGTTATCAAATTTACGCTAAGTAGATACTCGTAGAAAGCAAGAAAAGCTCCACTAAATTTGATAGTGGAATCACCCATCCGGAATTTAGCTCCCTACTTTAAACCAATTCGATGTTGGGAGATGCTAAGCAGATTGACATAGACTACTATGTTCTTTTATATTAAATATGAAGATTTGATTACTTTCAAATGTAACACTGTTTAAATATTTATTTAAGTAAGTATTTAAAATAAAAATCATAATACCAAGGAAAAAGTATACAAAGCTTTGCTGAACCGTAGGTACATCGGTAAATGCTTCATTATTAGCAATTTAACTCGAATGAAGTAAAGTGTTTAAAGTGCACGTCAAATTTAAACAAGTCAAAATATACGCAGACCATTTAAGTCCAGTCTTTATCATGATTTATACATCATGTCGCGACACTCATGATTTATTATGTTTATGTAGCGTCCGCGCGTTTTAAAGCTGATTCCTCTCATTCGCAAATAAGATTTAAATTGTTTGTCTCGAGAACCAGACGGCAAGAAGCATTGGCAGCCGCTTGAAGGTTAAATCACACACAAATAGTAGGAACTGTGGTTTAGGCACGATATTTCCTGGAAAATCCGACCAAAATAGACAGTTTGCGCAAGTTCCCGTACTTGCCAATATTACAATCTGTTTATAAACACCACCGTTCTGTAAACTAACATCTATTGTTAGATGCGTCAGTTTGTAGTGGTCGCTCTCATTTGCAAGTATTCAGTACACGTCTTAAACCTACCTACCCATTTTAATAACCGACAGCTAGACAAGAAATGAACATATCGTACAAGACGTTATAATGTAATTGTATTTCAAATAAATCCACAAAATAATAATTATTACTACAAATAGAAATAGTACACATAAGAACAATAAAGCTCAGATTATACTTCCACAGAATGCAACAACGACACTTTTGTCGAGGAGCAAAAATTCACAACCGAATAACAACGGCAGCTGTAAACCATTTAGAATTCCACGCGTATGCGCGCACACCGTAAATTCAAATATGGTTTCTACAAACCGCAATTAGAATTAGCGCCTTTAAACTGACAAATCATTGTACGAATATTATGATAGTCCTTAGAAATACCAATACGGCGATTAGTTTTTAAAATCCTTTCGTTTTCCAGGTCCTGATGCTACTAAAAAGGGTTTGGGCAACGTGTACACACAAGAAAAACACTCTTCATAGAAATCTTAGTGACTAATGCCAGCGACTAAGTCAAGGAACAGTACAAATATTGAAGAACCTCGCATATAGACCGTTAGTAACTAGCAAGGAAAAGGTAAAATGATATCTTATTTTTGAAATTGAAACACCCAAAATAAACAAATTACAAAACGCTTTTGATTTTTATTTATTTTTTGCTCTATACATGTAAATACTAAATAGTATTGAACTGGAAAAAAAACTACTGTTGCTACTAGACCGCATTATAGTGGGAGAATAGTAAATAACGTGAGTGATTTTAAATATTTCTAATGTACATTAAAAACTAATACGTAACTGCGGCATAACATATTCGCAGATACTTGATTATAGTTCGGACAATTATTTTTTTGATGATGGGGGAAATATAAAAGATGCCTGCAAACAGGTAGGGGAAGGAACACGTGGCAATGTAAGATCTCTACCCTCTAAAATAATCCCATTGGCAGTCCCATTATTGCATTGCAGCGCCCAATCATCCGTCACAGCGGAAGGCGCGGCATTTTCAAACCATCTGCCCGAAAGTTTAAACATGCTACCTCTAAGACTATTTCAGGATCGTGACTTTAACAGTCTAGGTTCTTAATAAAAACTTCCAATGCTTCATTACATACCGTTATTTATTTGTGAAAAAGGGACTGAACGAAAACTAGACATGTATTTTACAATATTATATATTACCTATACGGTACTTATCTCCATTAACAAAGTGGAGTAACATATCGATTCTATTACATTAAATTATATTAAAAACTACTTATCAACATGAAAACATACCTTATATCTCAAAAATAATAATTTACTAACAAACATGAAATAAGAATGTCTATGAATCGAAATCAGTAATTATAGCTATTTACCTAAAACAAAAGTCCCTTTGTGACACCCTAATGAACATTGTGTTTTATATGTAAGGACAGTAAACAATGTTTATCAATGTAATTTGTACAATATGTATGAAGAACATAGAGTCTATCCATTTTTGTATCTAGTTTAAACTTATATATAAATTACAAATTGTTTTTTAATAGAAATTGCAGAAACCTGAAATTTAGGCAACATCATGAGTTATTTAAAATTACATAAACATATAAATTATTTTATCTCAGATCGCCCATAAAATCCTACAAATCATCACAATAAAACTAAAAAATCCCAAAATGCATTTGGAGATACAATTAAAGAAGTTATTGGCGATAATTTTATTGAACATTATTTGAACAAGAAGGTAACAAGCAACGAAAATACAATGTTGTTGATTTGTTTTGTTGTAATTCTTGATGTTCCGATATCAGTGTCACAAAACTAATTAAAGTAATATGTCCTATAGGATTCTAAAAAGTTATGTAGGGACAGTCACAAACATACAATAATATATATAATTTAATTAGCAATACATTATAATAAATACATCATCACAAACAGAAAGTATCTAAATATTATCAATTGAAATCACACATTAAAAGTTGGCAAAATGCTGTGCACATTTTAAATTAATCAAATAAAATATGTGTACTTTCAAAAACAGTATTAACTACTTGAGAGAAAAGATACTCATTGTTTGAATTGACTATGTCTACAGTATTTGGTAAACCACATACATTGTCTTATTGGCATTACTTAGAAAAATAGCTAAATTTAACAAGAAATATCTTATGCTTGGTTGTTAAACACTTTATTTTTCTGCTAGGCATTGGAATGTTCAACAACTTGATTGACTTTGGTAAATAATTATGGAGTTATTTTTAAACTTATACTTTTTCATTAGTTTCATTATCATCATCAAAGAGCATTTGTTTCTTGATGCCCTAATTCTATTTTAATGTAACTAAATGGTACGACCATTGAAACTCGATGAGCACACACTTCTCTTCAGTCTTTAAATGTAAGAACCATATTGTTGCTACAAATCTAGTTTCTTTTCAACTAAAACAAGTAACGATTTGGCCCCTAGATTACAATGCGACAATAAGGTATAGTATGAAAGAGTCCTACTTATAATTAGCACAGTTCAGGTCATACAATGTGTTTAAAAAAGTACAAGGTATTACTAGCTGGAAGCACGGGTGTTGTCGGTCGTCGGTCTCGAATTGTTGGCTGCTGCTGGCTGCTGGTACTTGGGCACTGGATACATAGGTCTTGGCTCAATTGTAGAAACACTGTCATATCTGGAGCATTAAAATGTATGTTATTTCACAGTACTATCAGACTACATGTTTAACATAAATTACATTATTATTAAATTTCAAATTATTGTTTAGTTACTCGGTGACTGATAGAGAATGCTAATAGGCATAGTCTTCTTTTCTACAGCCTACTAATTTTAGGTGTTACATTACTGTGTTAATATACAAGTAAAAGTAGGTAGATAATTCTCTTTTACTCAGTGAGTTTTGGAGTATGAGAGTATGCATAAAGTGTATGGATAACAAATAAGCAAAAATTTTGTGAATGCTAAATAAATCAGATAGAGTTGCGACGTGAGAATGTAATCAACTGACTTGTTGCTCTTGTACTTATCGGGGATAGCTTGGTAGGGCTGCAGCGGGGCGTGGGCGTGCGAGCGCGACAGCTCGCGCGCACACCCCTCCAACTCCGCTAGCGAATAGCCCGAACACTGCGCCAACGCCGCCGGCCAAGCTGACAAATAAATCCAACCTCTACTTACATGCTTTCGCACATAATGAATTTATAATATAGTCATATTAAGTTTAAGCACCACCAGATTTAAAATAATAATAGCAGTGATAATCTAGTGGTATAAAATTCAGCCTCCCCATTAATCAGAAATGCATAAGTGTGACACATCCTTATGATGATATCACAGGTTATATATTTATCAATATTTAAAATTCACCCTTCCATAACATTAATTCTTCTACTTAATTTCTTTTACAATGTTACCGTAACAAACTAGTCTAACTAAAATAGCGTGGTCTGCTCATTGTTAATTAAGCTCATGAGCTGAATCAGTGATTCTGTTTGAAATATCTGATTTGAAATACTCGTTATTGCAGAGAATACCAATGGAGTTGTCTAAGGTATGTATGATGAGACAAAAGAGTGATAGGATACCCGCCGCGGCACAGAGAGGATGTAGGAGGTCGGCGGGCGTGCGCTCGCTGCAGGCCGCGCGGTCACACAGCAGGCAGTGGCGCGCGATAGCCAAAGCGCTCGCAGCGATCATCGACGACTTATACTGCAGGTATGGGTCAGCTTCTAGCAGACTCAACTCAGCTATGTACTGCAATAGGAACAAATACAAAATTAACTTAGGATAGCCCTTCTAATTAATAATTATAATAAAATTGAGACAACACACACAGCTGTCTAATTTAAAATTAGGCAATTAAATGCCTGTTTTATGGGAACCGGACAGCTGATAAACATACATATGATATTATACTTTAAAGGTATTTGTGTTACAACCAGACAAAGAAAAAACATGTGCTCACCACACTAATATTCATCCTAGTTGGGAATCGATCCCATGTCTGTGACCACTTGGCCAAGAGGCGAAACTAGAAAGCTATTTACCCCAGGTAAATACAGTGAAACTTGGTTAAGTGGGATCTGGATAAGTGAGAAACCTCCAAACTGGAACTCATGCTGAGGTCCTAAC
>DWEM01000195.1:0-22615 GCA_018245935.1 Agara belti belti
AAATTACGGTCCTATAGGGCTCAAAGGATTCAAATCGTATTTCATTAGAGGGGACCATTAGGCTCTATTAGTGCCCTCATAAAGGACGCATTAAAAGTGACGCGATCGTAAGTCCCATCGCATTTGGCAACCGTATTGTGATCCCGATACGTCGAACAAACGTGCGATAATGATGGTGGGCGATTTTCTAGTTGATGAAACCGCAGTTGACACTTAGTATTATATCGTTTAGTGTTAAATATAGTAACGTCCAAATAGTTTAGTATAGTCCAAATAGTCCAAATAAATACAAACTTTTTCTTAACTAAAATGTCTGTCCATACAATAATATTACAGATTACCAAGGTTACCCATTGAAAGAAATGGATTGTTATAATTTTTTGTCAGTTTAGAAAAAAAATATTTTTTGTTAAGTATCTATTCTCCACTATGAAAGTGGTTACCCATCTTCATATACTCATAAACGTCGTTGTGGGTAATCTCATATTACAGTACAATATACAAATTATATAGGTAATAACAATATTAATACAACAGCTAACTTACTCCAATGTGATATATGATTATAAAATTAAACTTATAGAAGCTCGTTAGAAGTGCCTAACTTTCTTTATATAACACACCTTAACTATAGTTGTGACATCACATAATTATAAAGACATGCTCATTATATGCAAATGTTTGTTCCTGAAATTTGTCTTGCTTTGTCATATTTAAAACGATTCCACGTGGCTCGTGATCTTTTACTCTACAAATCTTATTTGAGCTATTACAATTGCTTACATCAAAAATTATGTTATATGATCATAAATTTAGAGATAACACATAAGATACTTAGCTAAAATATTATTCTATGGTATCAAAATCAGCGTGCATATATCGTGGACGCTCGGGGCTACCGATAGCGGCCGGTCAAAATAGGCGATAATTATGAAATGTGGTGCCCATTGTCGCCCATTAAGCGGCTTGTGGCTTTGCTAGATATGCAAATGTTAGGTCGAAATTTCCTAAACCTTATAAATATTTTGAAGAGATTAATATAAAAATTCCTAATTTCACTTTATTAACAATTCAGTTCTTCTTGCTACGTCAATTTCATATAAATCTTCACGACTAGACCGAATAGGTATAATTTACGTTACTCAAAGAAATCGATATAAATAGGTACTTAAATAACGGTAATATATCTAAATAACCTTTTTTGTTTCAGATTTCGAAGGTTTTTTTTATATGAAAAAATTTAATAACAATAATGATCGGTAGTCGATAAAACAGAAAACTGTATGTAAAATAAAAACAGACAGATGATCTCTGCTTGAGATGACTGTCATGTGTGTTGTTATCTCGTACAAGATGACATTGAAGTGGATCTTTTCTTACTTCTATTTATGTTCAAACCATATTGATGGTACTCTAAATTTCCTATTAAGTTGAAGTTGCAAAGGAAAATAATGCCGTTTCTAATGAATAAATGATTACACAAATTTATCATATCACATTGTACTCACCGCATCAATTCACAAAGCTGCCAAACTGCATTGTAAGGTACATTCTAACGTAAAGTTCATTCAGTAAACAATAATTTTATAATTAAACTTACGTTTAAATTTAGATGATTAGTATTAAAAACAAAACGATCCGAACACCTCAGAAAATAATTTCGCACTAACCGAGAAGTACAATATTAACTTTCTAGCAAATATAATATTCTTTGACTTTGAATGCAAGGCCATAATTCACCTGTAGATGTATGTGTGACAAAACGCTCATAACGATTATTACACAATTAAAGCAGAACGTTCCCAAACAATAGAAGAAAGACTTTCTTTATGCAACGCTTAAGGTGTAATTATTTTAAATGTTTTATTTTTAACAAGCTTAATGGTGCTGAACACCTTTCTTCCTTGTAACATTCTTGCTGAGGTACTTTTTAGTGGTTTACGGTGCTATAAAATTTCTCGGACAAGGGCAAACATTGCGGGATCCTGATTATATTCGCAGGAAATTACAGAAAGGTGCTATTGAACCTTTACAAAAGTTGTCTTTTTATCTCATTTCCTTTTCAAGGACATTATTTTTGTTGCGCAAGTTAACCCATTGAAAATATCAAAACAACGGAATCTCTTTGTTCGATCCCGTAAGGGTTATTTAATGTGTTATAACAAAAACTATTTTTTAACTGTTTTATGGCGTCACAAACAATCTTCTGCGAACGCGGCTATACACAAAAGCCTAGTGTTTTGTTTTTGTTCTTTGTTTTATTTTGGCGAACTTAAATATACGTTTTGATGCTATTGTGTTAGAGCCAGTCTGTTGAGATGATTTTAGTCTTGAAAAAATCGTTCCAGTGTGCACTTGCCTTAGAATAATGTAGCCCGCACCAACATACATGCGAGTAGAGATTATAAATACGATACCTTGTGATAAAGTTTAATTTAAAATACAAGTGATTTAAATACAAATTTACACGACCAACAAAATAATAAGGGTAAGTCTTAAACAAATATTAAACGTGCATAGAAAGTAAAACTTTGGTATAAGTATATAAATAAGTAATAATTTAATAGATAGGTCTGTAAGTTTTATAAAATATTTTTAAATAATTATACATAAAAAATGGCTGATGTGATAAGCATGTGACAATAAATTTCATTAGTCAATGTTAATTTGAGTAATCAATATAAATTAACGACTATAACTGTTGTTCAAACTCAACATTAATTATGTTAATTTCCCCATAATTTGTTGAAAGTAAAACTTGAACGACACTACATATATTATTATAATGTTATTACTACTAGTTTTAATGCAACTTTCAAGCCACATTTAAGCTTAGCCAAAACTTATTTTATAAACAGTCAAAAAATATAAGTAGGTATACCGTCTAAACGTTAGAGGAGACGACAAGATGGCTGCATTCCAAAGTCGTCCGGTATAAAGCTCCACCTGGATACATAATTCTCCTTTCAACCTTATAAAGGTATTTGTAAAGTAGAATATCGCTTACACATTAGTTAGCTCAAACTTTAAACAATAAATGGGAACGTTGGAGTTTTATGTCTTACGAAATACGGTGCATAATGCTCTGGCCGCGTATCCGGACAGTCGGTCGCTGTATCTCGCCGGTTGTAACTCAGACTCGTGTCCACAGATAGCAGGCCCAACGCCCACCTAAACTTAATACCACATAACTCACAGTAGAATAAATTATTACTAGCTTATTCTTGTTTGCCGAGCTCCTTTTTCTCTAGGTGATACCTATTTAAAGGCGCGAGGAGTAATGGCGACGCTGGTCTCGGACGATTATAGATAGATCGTGTATCGTTTATTTTATTAGAGCCTGATATACTGAAATGTGAAAGATTTTCGCTGTAAAATATTTGATCGTAATATTATGAAACTAAAGTTAAGTTTGGAGTTCCATTTAATTTCAATTAAGCACATATTCGTTATCTGTACCTACCAGTATATTACGCGCAGGATCGATTACTCGTATAACCTAGTTACGAATGACTATGTAGTAATTCCATGAGGCATAAAGTTAACCTAATAATAAATAACCTAATAATAAAGTTCACCCTTTGTACAATAAAAGATAAATAAATAAAGTGAATTAATATAGACAAATTGTTAACTTTGTAATCGCTTGCTAATTATGTTAAAATGTATTTATCTCCTACTTACCAACACAAATCTGAACACTCATTATCAATAACAACTCTCCACTCTTACACTGATCTCTTCTCATGAAAAGGATTAAGGCTGACTACATCATGCTGACTAAGTACAAAGTTTCCAGATTCACCCGCCTAAGAGAATATTACGAACCATTTTAAGGCGTACATGTTTCCTCACCATGGTTTCTTTTACCATTAAAGCGAATAATATTTAATCTTTCTATTTTAATTGGCTCAGTCAGAGATGCGTGCCTGGAATTACATCCCAGAGATCCAATATTTCAGCGTGAAATCTAAACTAGACTAGACTACACAAAATAGATTTCTCTCAAGGAAAATATTGACACCGTTCAATCCAATATCAATATTCTTCATAAAACATAATAATTAAACCGTAATTTTAAAATAAGTAGGTAATAGAATTGACGAATTAAAATATTTATATAAAACTTGAGCTCTACATAAATAGCCGCCAGATGATTGTCGGGGGTTAAAATAAAGGTTACAGACAGAATTCTTAAGTTGCTCCGAGAGGATATGCAAATTTGTTTTTTAACTGTTTAACAATTCGTTGCTACCTACCTGCTCGCCTACATTATAAAAATAGTTTAAAAGGGACTTAGAGTTCGTTATATGCAATCTAATGTATATTTTTGAGAACGTAGCAGACAAGATGAACTCATTAAAAATATCGAGCGTAGCTGAACATAATTGAATATTCTTAACAGAAATATTAAAATTTGATTACAAAGGATGGATCTACGAGTATGTAACCTTTTAATAGAATTGAAATTTTATTGAAGGTTAGTTGACCATAAGTTCAAGTGATAAGATAATGCCTAACCAGAATGCGCTGGCAATGGCATAGATTACTATGATGATAGAATAAACGCTAAATAACTCCACCATTGAATGTGATAAATTATTATTATTAAGTAATGAATAAAACTCAAATATGCTTCTGTAGAAAAGCAAAGAAAATTTAAATGTAATAATCAAAACATTAATTGATTTATTCATTAATTGCATACCAGGATACGAGATATAACAAGGCAAAAAAGTTGTGTGCTGACTGTAAAAACAAAACAATAACAGATAGGTACAATGATCCAATCACTGCATGAATGCATATCATTCAATCAGACGCATCCGCGCTAAGTGCTAAAAAACGTTCAAGGAGATTTTTTTTTCAATCGTGAGTGGGCACAAGCAAGGGCTTTTATCTCAACGTGATGTATACTCTGTCACGACAGCGGACGTGACCGAAATATAAGGCGATTTATTTCGGACCTTAAATCACTGTAGTATTTCGAATAACTGAAATTTCTTATTTTTAAAATTATGCACCCACATTAATATATCCCTCACATCTCATGTATCTTATTGAACAACTATGTATCGAGCCTTTTACATATTTATTTCGGAACCTTACTCTGTTACCCACATGCAGACATCACGGCCTTGGCGCCTCGCCAGTCAGCGTGGTGGTTCTAGCACTGCTGTTCCGGTTTGAAGAACAAGACATACAAACTATAATATTTGGTATTCCTATGTATCGGATACCAAAAATATTCTACGAACCTCAAATTTGGCATGCTTCACAATCTATATTTTCCTGAAACTTCAAAACAAATAGGTAATTTTAAGCAATAAACATTTTTATATAAAGACTGCTACGCTCATGTGTCAATTTTATGGAGATATAATGAAAACTGTTCAAAGAACATCCATTAATATGAATACCGAGCTTTACAGTAAAGTGCAGGGTAAAATATACACAACACTTCCTTTATCTAATCTAAACTAGACTTAGTAGATCTAGTACTTCCCGGCGGAGTGGATGAAAATGGTTCCAGGTTCCAAGTTATAGGCAGTGCGAAGAATGTATTGACGACAAGCGACGATAAAGCAGCGAGGCGCGAACTTCAACATAGAAACTGAATTTGTTCGCGTGTTAATAGCTGTTGTGATCCGATAGTGTTGTAGATAGTTCTCGGCCTTTCCTCTCAAATAACGATCCAAAAATTATAAGAAAAAATACCTAAAGCGTTTAAAATAATTTCTCTGATTATTTCTTACCTACCTTATGTTGCTCGATATCGGGCGAGATATTGGTATAGTAGATACCTAGTAGTCGTAAAGAAAATGAAGACTTTGCATAAAATTCCGTTCATTAAAAACATACATATTGAACTAGTTATTTTTGGAAATTTTTAAAAATCATTGATGACCAACTTGTAACTTTTAATTTAATCCCTTTAGGATACCTACTACTTGAAATAACAGAATCAGCGGTACCTATTGGACTTTCCGTTTTATTTACCAATAATAACAACACTGAAAACAAAGCTTATGAATAATTTGAAATAACTCACTCAGTCGCCTTAAGTAATAACAAGGCAAATGCAATGCAATCACATGCGCTGGCACAGTTGATTCAACGACATTTAAGATACTACTGAATATGTTCTGCTATCTCAAAATCGGTGATATTTTGAAAATAAGCCTTAATCGAGGGAAATAAAGTTTAAATTGAATCGATCGTTCCTGAATCTTATGCCTTTAGCATTTAATGAAGTAAGCAGATTTATAAGACACTGAACGATGTGTAGAATATTGTTTTCGATCCTGACATTGGTGCTTAATGTCTTTGTTGCGGTGAAATTCCGCTGCAAAAGTTATGGAGATAATGTTCCGCAACTCCTATTGTCACATTCTCCTAAACTTATCAAATTGTTTAATGTAAATAACGGTCATGCATTAGTGTCTAAAAGTCCCACGGTAAGTTCACGAATTTACAACTTTTCCTCTAAGCAGCTACCTACTTGCAATTTGGCAAATACGTAACTGATGAACGCCGTTTAGAAAATATTTAGAGAATTTGCTCTCCATAAAAACGAAGAAGAGTAATTTATAACACCAACCGCATATAAAACTAAGGCGTTAAATGATTAACGATTAAATAATAAGCCACCGCGCACTCGTAAAACAAAGATTAACATACAGTTACGAGTATAAATAGCCTATAACTTTGATTTTTACGACTAAATAATCGTAAAGGAACCCTGGTTATACGGACAAGATGAAATGTCGTTCATTGTCCAATGAAAAGTTTAAGATGGTGTTGTTCCTAATTCCGTCGGATTTTAATCGCGGACAATGCAAACGGCAGGCTCAGTTGATGCACTTTTATTTTACGACGCACTCGTAACATAAAACGCGGAACGTCTCAACAACGGTTAAGAAGCTATTAGAGGGAAAGAGATGCCAGTACATCCCTGTGGTCGGTCTTTTTCGTGTCGTGACAGTGTATTTTTTACACAATATACAGTGTGTTTGAAATTAATTTTGTTTTCTTAGCTGCATTCTTGAGTCTTTCCAAAAACGTAGTAAGGAAGGTCATACGTACTTCATACTTTCTTACTTCTCATAAACATGGATAGTAAGTACTTATATTATTTTACTAATAAAATAAAAGCATACTCTACATAGGTAGGTACCTACTACTTTAAAAATACATACATATAGTTCAAGGATATCATCTGACATTAGGTATAGCAAATAACTGTCCGATGATGACGTAGCTGGACAGGTAGATACATAATTAGAAATCGTAACTGGAATTTAAATGATTCAGCATATATGTAAATATAGAATAGACAGAATTCTTGTCAGAATCAGAATCCAGAAGACAGACATAAGAACAAAATTTTATTATTATTTTTTGCTAGTGATAATAATTAGGTACATACTACCTCATATATCTACCAAGATAGCAACGGAATGCCAAATAGCGCGGTCGCAATTACAAGTTCAAATTACGCCACACCATATTGTAAGTCCAAAATACCCTTTGCCATTCGCGGTCTGCGCGGCCAGAATGCCGAGCAATTAAAGTGCTGAAATTTTAACCGTATCTAGTATAAATTTAATAAGGATGGGCAATTGCGAGCGCCGGCCGGTTGTTTAGGTTTGGCCAAAAACCAAAATGAGGTCTGCGGAGGTACATTGTCGTATATTCGTGGAGGCTTGTAGGTATTTTGGAACCCGCGTTTCGGTCGTAATGCGGTCGGTTGCTGGACGTCGCGGGCGAACTACTTGCATAGGTATAAGCAGTGACTATTTTATATTTATAGGCAGACACCAATGTGTAGGGAATAGGAATACTAAACTATGACACGTATGTACATAAGCAAATGTAAAAGAGGACGATTTCCAATTGAACATTTTCCATTGAACCGTTTTAATTTCGCCTACATTTAAACTTCTTCTTTCTTACTTAATGTATCTCCATAATTTAAGTATTTTTTTGTTCTACTGTTTTGCACTGTATGGTTAGGTAGGTACAGTTCAGGGTGATTTTTTTCTTATCTATAGGTAGATAAGAGGGCAATGTAGGTTCATAAGTAACTAAGCCATGGTATATTTTATTTACTACTAATTACTTACTTACTTAGTAGTTAGTAAATACTACCAACGTTTATTATGTAACCTAGTGAATTGACGCAGGAAGGTATATCGTCCTAGTAGTTTTCAAAGTGGAATTTCGATGTTCCGGTCGAACAATAATCATTAGTTAAATTAGTTACGGGATATATATTTGCGTGCAAAGTAAATGCTAGCGGCGGAATTAACGAGGGGCCGCGATCACGACACTTTGAAGAAATAGAATTATTGCTGATAAATTCAAGCGATCCAGTTACGATTAGCGTGCTCGTGCGTTACCGCCGCTAATTTGTATATTGTTTATTGTGAATTATTTATGTACTATACTAAATTTGCCTTCGGACGCCTACTTCTTGGCGAAAAATAGACGCTATCCAGGATTACTCAACTTTATTAGAATATGTAGGTACCTATCAATTTAGAAAGAAGATACATACCTTAGTATCTCAAAAGCATAAGGTAGGTCTACAACTAACCTATTTTATACTTTCATAATATATCTACAACTTTTTGTATATTTATATTTAGATAAAAATAATTGAACTTGTAGCTCGGGATCAAAATGCAATAAACCTATTTATGCATTTTATCTAAAAATTGTATTGATATATTGATGGCACACTATGAGTGACACACATTTTAATTTGGTTAGGTTAGTAGGGTTGTAGAAGAAATCAGTCAGTTAGTCATCAGTAATCAAAGTCTGTTCACGAATTTGCATATACCTACAAGTTTACTGGATATCAACTTCGTTTATAGTGAGTCACTACAACAGATTTTCCTTAAGATAAAATGAGGTAACAAGTAATCCTCCAAAGCAACTTGTGTGCTCATATTTTATACTAATGCAACACAAAACCATAAAACTAACAGAATATTACAATCGCCTACATTTTAATTGTACGACGGAACCGAGATTCCGTCGAATGGCGGGTAAACGTCGTGAATCGCCCGATAATAATGAAAGTGATGGCAGTGACGCCATCAGTGTATGAAGCGCCCGTTTCGGCTACATAAACAGCCCGTATACCAAATAACCATCTTAAAATAAAACATTCTCACATACCTATTACAAGTGAGTAAAGTCCAAAATCAAATGCAGTGCGTATCACTTAAATAGGTCACCCGTATACGTCCCTCTATCCGCGGCGGGAGGGGCGCGCGTGGACGGTTCACATGTAAGAAAACAAAATGGCCGACTTTTTCTCACAGCTGATTCGATCACTATTCACGCATATCGCGACAGGTTCAGAGTGATGCGGCATGCGGAGGTGATGTTTTATATAACTTATTCCTATTTCGTAAAATTCTTGGAACTTCAAATAGAACATCGAATATTGTAATTATTTAAAAAATTCATTCCTTATCAACTGGCCAAAGATTTATTTATATGTTGATATTTAGGAAGCAAAGGCCTCATAATACAATTTTGTCGAACAATTAATAATGTAAGTAGATAAAAAAGTTAATTATTCCAATACTCTACTTTCATGTTATTGGTCTGAATTTGTTTTAATTTAAAAGAAAATAAATGAAAATTAATACATGTAGATTAATCTAACGTAAAAAACATGAGTAATTTCTTTGACCTACCTAACAGGTTAAAATCATTATTTTATGGAAAATATTAGTAAGCATAGTTTACATAATAATATAAATATAGAGCTTAACGGGACACATTGCTAGCTTGTGTAATAAAAATATAAATTTAATGTTATTTTTAAATAGCGTAAGGCGCACGATTAAGCATAGGTAAGGTTCCTATTTATCTAAGTACTAGATATAGTAGGCACTTACATGGATAAATGTATGTACTTTTATGATATTCTAAATTTTATAATATTTTATAAGTAGTTAATTAAGTTGAATACCAAGAATACATTTAATTATAATTTGAATACCAACCAAGTCAATCTAAATATTGGTTTGTTCTTCATCAATCACAGTACACTCATATTAATATTTAATAAGAACGACTAATATAGGCCTTACACGTATGAGAATGTATTTAATAATCAAGTGCCTAATAAGCAAGATATATTTAATAAAATAAAGTAAAATAAGCCTTATAGCAAGTAGGCATGATTAAGTATGACAATAATTTACAGGTCTAGGAACCCAGCGTGACTTCTATTGCGTGATAAAGATCAACCAGATTAGTATTATTACATTGCGGTTAATTGATAAATAACCACGTTTATTTATTTTGTTACACTCCGCGAGCGATATGTAAACCGACCTTAATTCCCGGTGACGCTACTCGGATATTTTCAGCCGACGACGCTGCGTCGACCGGCGCCGGCTGCGTTCCTCTTCCTTTTTGTACGTTCGTCATTTGTATAGATAACCAGTTGTTCCGTTATTGTATGTAACTCGATAGAATAACATTCATGCTATCAGTAATTGCTGCACGAATTATCTGATTAGGTGCCTACGTAGAGTACTTTGTAAACGAAAACGAGTTTCGTAATGTGATTGCTTACGTGCTTAAAAACCATTGGACTTCTTATAAACATTCATTCTAATATGAAATAGGTAACAGTGGAAATATAAGTTATCAACGTGTTTAGACAGCTTAAATTTGTAGAATACCGAAACTAATATTAAAGCTTTTTGTTATCCTTTGTTCAATAATTCAATTCATAAGTAGCAAAATATAGGTCGTTACTAATAATTTCAGAATTTCAATGTCGGAACACGATAGCCGTTTATCTTGATATCCCACTTCAACTAAAGGGTTGGATGCCTAAATTTCGTTCCTCTTTACTTTATTAATTACTTACATAGAAGTCACCTACTGTCTACATTTGTAGAAAACTTTAATGTGTCAGTGTGTAGGTAGGTAACGATTTTCTTAATTTTTCTTGATTCGGCAAAACTGAGCAACGATAACAAAATATTTGTTTTTAATAAACGCGTGTAACATATGTAAAGAATCTTCTTGAGCTTGATTAAAAATGTAAATAGAAACAGTCATGTAGTTTTGAAATTGTACCCATTTGTTCATATTGAATCGAACTTACACATGCATCACGGGTAGCTTACAAAGAAATGAGGCGGGTAATTCTTAAGTCGTCTAAACACGATAAAATCGATGCCTTTATCTCGCTCCGTTCCAGTAGACAACGAAAGAAATAGAACAAGGAAACCGAGTACAAAATTAATTTTCATTGAATACAAACGCGCGCCACTGGCGGCATACTAAACTACTAAACAATGGTGGTGGTCTCACACAGAATTATCACACACGCTGCTATTGTATCTGCGAGACGCGTTCCTACTTTATTTCAGCTCCATTACCGCGGCCGATAGCTTTCCTAGTGTATGTAAAACACATTCAAATAAGAGTGGGACGCTGGAGCGCACTCGACTGTAAATCGACCGAGACTGCTAGCTGTTGCAAGGAAGGAAAATTGGTCGACGATATCTCGGGAACACGTACAATCCTTTTATTGCACAAGTAAAATGTAAATCACTAGATCCAGATAAACATTTAAACGAAAACATTGCTACAACTTGCGATGTCCTTTCACGTGTCGGTACACATAAACAAATGGAGTAGATACCTACTTATTTATGTCTATGATGCAGAAAAAGTATGAGATACCGAGGTCAGTAAAGTTTAAATGTAGCTGAATACCTATAGCATACTGACCAATTAAGCGCCCACAGCGATCAAGTTGTTAATTATTATTAGTGGATGTCGATTATATAACTGGCATACCATCATGATATCAAAGAACTCAATAAAACAATCACGCGATTACTGACCTCAAAGCGCTGGTGTGAAAACAAACAATACTGCGCGGGAGTTGAATGCTAACACACAGCGGCGGCGCCTGTGCACGTGCCGCGTCTGATATCCGTCGAAAAATTTATTTTTATTTACACTTTATGTCCGGGGTGCGTGGCGGATCCGCGCTGACGGAGTAACGGCCCTCAACATCTCCGCTGAATGATTAGTAGGCGTTTGTTTTTATTTGTTTGTCTTAGCGGAATTATCCAGCGCCTCAATATCGCCACAATTTGTATTATTAGACGAGGGTACAGCGTTTACCGAAAATAAAAGTTGCACTGAAAGAATTATTCAGTTGACAAGACGAGTCATAAAATTACCTTTTAGAAGAGGGGATTCTAGCTACGACAGACTTGTTCTCCGGAATCTTTCTTGTTTTGTATTATTCTGCTTGTGCAAATGATAGACAGTGAACAAAAGACAGATAAAAGATGAATGGTATTTTGCTAAAGGATTGCGATTTTTACAGTTCCCCTATTGTTTGTGAGTTTGCACAAATTGCACAAAACGGTAAAGGGTGCAATAAAAAATCCCTCAATGAAAGAGATTCCAAGCCAAGTGAATTTTATGGTTGCATTGTGTAAGAAAATAGCACGTTTTATACAAAATCTTATAGCTAAAGTACTCTTACAAAATTTCACAATTTTACAGTAAGTAGAGAGCTTAAGATCCCATAGAAGCTTAAAAATGCAGTACAGAACTTTTAATGACTTTGAAGATTGAAATAAATGGGTTCTAATTCAATTGGATATAACAAAGTTGTCCCTAGAAGGTAGTGGTGAAATTATTTTTTACTTATAATTTAGGTATTCAAAGAGATACGAAAGAATACCTACTATCGGATTATTCCTTTTATCACTTAACCAGTAAATATTTTCAGATAGGTACACATTATCAACCAATATGATAGAAATAAATAATACATAAATATATACCTACTCACTATAGACGTATACTCTACTTATAAGTAGGTAGGTACCTATCTACTTATATTGTTCATATAGGCCTGCAATGTACCGACTTATATCATATTCATTGGCTTTTAGTTGTCGGTATGTAAAAGGCGTTATCTTGAACGTTACCATTAAAGATGAAATAAAGCCCCTGCTTAGCTGAATTCAAATGAGTGTGTTTAGGAACATGTAGAATAAGCGGTTGGTGGGTGTTTACTGCCTTAGTACTTACCGCCAATGTAAGGGATGTTATGACATATTCGGAGCTTAACATTTAGTATCCATTTATATGAAAAGATAGGTATTAATACGAGAATGAATTTAGTCCTATGAGTTATGTTCTATATGTTAGCATCTAATAAAAAAATAATAACACCAATACATTGAATGATTATTAGGTAATTTATTTATCTCCATAACTTAAGTTGACTATTGTGCTACTACTTACATCGATAAAATATATAAATAACGATACCTAGATAAATTAAGGAAATTTTATTGGCATTAAAATACATTAATTCCTTCATCTTTGAAGTAATGGTAGATAAATACACCTTCCATTCTTTTAACGACGTAAGCTCCTCCGCTACTTTCGACTCGCAACGAAAGGCACTAATTAAGAACAGACACCGAAAATGGATGCGAGACTTAATTAAAGATACTTTAAACAACGAACAAAGTAACTGCGCAGTAATACATACAATATACATGAAATCAAAACATAGTGTGGACGTTAATTACTGTACGCGTATCTACCTATTGACGACAATAGCGTCAGTTGACGACCGGCAATAGATGTAAACAAACTCTATTAGTGCAGATACAATTAATCGAAAGGTCAATAGGACAATTGCTGTTATAAAGGAACAAATCGTGCGTTTATTGCATAAATCAAAAGCCGTGTTATCATACGTTAGGGTTGCCATAAAAATTTTCATCAATTCATATTTCGTTTCAGATTTGAAATCTGTTCGGACAGGTCTATAGATTAGAAATATTGGAGTTCGTTCGGTGGTGTGTTGCTCTTAATTAGCTGATATGAAAACAAACAAATACAAACTTTTATAATAAGTATGAATTTTTTTTGAGGAGGCCTAAATCCCTCTCACTATGAGAGGAGACCCGGTCCAGCGGTGGACCAACAAAAAGGGTGGAAAAAAAAATAAAAATGTTTTTTTTTTAATCATCTACGTCTTCTACGTCATTGCATTGACGCTTGAAGTCCGGGGACATTGAACTTATTGTATTTAATTAATATTTGTAAACAAAACGCAGCCCTATCTCGGACGGACCATATCTCGGTAGAGACTGGAGCCGCAAAGCAATTGACTTATGAGTCCTCTGATACACGCATCTATAATAAATTCTTTTTAACCTCTGTCCTTAGCTGCCGCTTATCTGTTCGGCCAGTTTACTTGCACTCCGCTTTGAACTGTAGGTATCGACATCAGTGTGACAGTGTTGCCTTTATGTAAAATCGTACAATTCATATTTGGAAATAGCTTTTTATAATCTATTTTACTTACGAATAATCTTCAATCAATAAATATAACCAAACACTAATTCAATCAATTAAACTCAATCAATCAAAATCAAACAATCAAACTCTTTGAAACAAGTTGGAGCAAAATGATTCTTTGTAAATGCAGTTTGGGACACTTCTAGCTGGTCGGACTAACGGGAAGGACCTGCAAGAGGTAGATAGATATACCATCACGCCAAGTTCCTAATCGGATAGGCACAAAGCATCCAGCCCAAACGTCTCTATCCTTACAGACCTGAAATGCTTCTATTAAATGAGGCGTGTAGCTACGTAATGCGAGTACCTAAACTTAAAATATTTATTTCACTTAAAGCTCGGAAACTGATCCCGAGATCCTAACAAAACGCTGTAACTAATAACGTTGTGACTAAGAATGTGTAGAGGCGAGAGTTCGTTCCACAGCGACTCGCCGACCGATGCGTGTGGATAAAATTAACGAACACCAACCGACGGCCGGGAAGCGAAGCACGTGATTCCGAATTTAAATTGCCCAATCAATTTTTAATTTGGTTGCAGTAACTGGCCGGCCACGGTTCTGCTAAGGTTTCGCTTTATTATCTGTTCAAATTGTGACCATCGGCCACAGGTAAGCCGGCTATATTTAGGTTTAAACACAGGCAGGTGTGAGCTGTGAGACTTACGGTGCTTGTGATCAAGCACTAAATTTTCTTTATCATGTAGGTAGAGTCGATTACGAGTTATGGTTATTTTTAAATTGACTTCGCGTCTGTGCCGATCATTAGTAGGTTGGTAGTATTTATCGACTATTTATCGACATAGACGCGTATGGATGTAATTCCATATTATCTAGTTACTAGCGAATTTAATATTAAGATAATGAACGGCTTACACAATAACAGTTACAGAATCATCTAAAAGGTAATAACTACGAACTCTTATTTTTATTAGGAAAATTAATAGTCTGCCAATAGTTTTATTATGGACGAAATTTTGATTGGTGAAGATCCTACTATACACGAAGTAGTGACCTTTGATAAGCATTCTATCCTTTGAAGGTGTTCCTCTATTAGTCTCGTTTGTTATGGTTAAATGGGTAAGAGTAATTTTTAGCCAGCAAGGGCCTTAAGTGATTTCCAATGCATGGACTAATCCTTTATTGATCCATAGATAACAATTTGAACACAGTAATTGAATAGGTATGCAGCTGTTTTAATTCAATTTCCAATAGTAAAACCTTTGGTTGCAGTTTTAACAGATTATCTAATCACCAAATTGGTTAACAAACGCTCCTTTTAATGCATCTTTAGATAGTTTTACCGTCGATACTTACCTAAGTACTGAGCTAGCTGGGTACCTTTAAAATATAGGTATAGGTGTCGTAGGTACTTGCATATTTTTTTATATTTGGTAGGTAGCAACTAATGGGTAGTAATACAGGAAGGCCTAATCAGGGTTAGAGCTTCAAGTCTATCTGAGATCATACTATCATACGTTTGCTTAGTTACCTATTATAACATAGGTAGACCCTAATAATTATATTGGTTCAAAAGTTACGATCCAGTCAAAAAGAAATTAATATTAAGAGCTTAATTGTAGAAACCTCTTTAATTAAATAAGTGACAGTTTAACAAAATTGTTAGCATAACATTAATACTAGGAGATACATACCTACCTACTCTACCTACTAAGAATGGATATAATTAGGTACCTATGTGTATGGATCTTATCTATGGCATATTCTGGACATTGAATATTTATTTCGAATAAAACACACTTTATGCCTCTTGAAAAATCAGATAAAAGCATTTTTATAACCTGACTACTTTTTCTCACCATTCAAACTAATTTTATGCTCAAAATATGTATTTACCGCTGTTATCGCGCTATTAAATGCAGTTGTAACAGCTATAACACACTTAAAACACATAAATATTTAAATAATGTTTAATAAACAGTAGGAAACGGACAAATATTTGTATTTAAAACTCAAAACATATCCACTTACAGTCTGATTCATCTTTTACAGTAGGTGTAAAAGAGATAAACATATACAAATCGTGGTCGGTCGTCATCGTAGGACCGTAATGGCGGACGCCGAATGCCGTTTACGATACATTTAATCGATTTTCGTAAATATAACACACTGTACAGTACACGGATTAACTAACACTTTATTAATCAACACTTTTTTAATAACGGGTGAACTGAAAAACAATGAAATCACGCTTTTTAACTAATACAATCACATTAGCCGTTCGTCACACAACAAAGCTATCGGCAGTCATTTTCGTCGTCGCAGCCAGGGCCGAACTGTACTACGTACTAATTAAATTCTAACAATGGCTATTCTGTATAATTATTGTTATACAAAATATAAAATATTATTACTTTACTAATTCTATACTGATACAATAATAAAGTAATAAATGTATTTTTAAGATATCAATTATTAACTTTACAGGGGTCCAAACTTTAATTTTTATAAAGTTATGCCACATGCAAAGTAAAGAAATGTACATGCATATTTTTAAAATAGAAAAATAATACAGTTTTCCGTTATTATTACTCGAATTACGTGAATGCGGGATCACGTAGTCGTTATAGCTACCTGATAAGTCTAGGAAACCTTGTAGATGAGTTTATTTTAATAATAAAAATTTCACTGATAATTTTACAACTACAGATTATATGAATTTATAACACTGTAAGAAAACAGAATTCTAAAATTAAATTAGATATTATTCCTTCGTATATTAAGTTTCTTAAATTGTTTATGTCTTTGTATTTTCAATTGTTAAATATCAAATATTAATTTGTATAGGTATTAAATTATTACAGAACATGATAGTAAGAAAAGCAAACAAATTTTAAGCACTAACACAAAAAAATATGAATTTTTAAAATAATAAAATATCTATGTGATACAATTACGTCCCTGAGCATGCACGCTCCGCCCATTACAAGCAACAAAAGTTGGCGCGGCGTTCCTTCAAAACATCTCGTTGGAGGCCATTTTGACGATCGTGCGGGACAAAGATAACAGCATACGTTTTATCTGTGTACAAGGGAGACAGTTATACAAAGTTAGTCTAGTTTTAATGTGTAGGGAAAGTGCGTGGAGACAGTATTATTTTCTACGAAGTGTGCATTAGGACAGCAGATCGCTGTGAGTCAGGTCAGCTCGAAAGGAATAGTTCAATTTCATTACTGTTTTACTAGTAATTATTTAAAACTATAACAGGTACTGTAACCTTTGGAATTTGCACTTACCATTTAATTTTAAATATTTAGGTGCTTATTCATTTCCTGATGTGTCACGTTTCTAGGCGTTAAAAGTTGGCTAACAATTGACGGGGCTCTCATGAACGGCCTTAGGTGTGATTTTAACGTGTCAATTATAATTCGGTGCCTACCTAATCTAAAATATAATTTTTGCATAAGTGGCGTACCTACTTAACTGTTATCTTAAAAACACATTTCTGCATCACATATATGTCCTCGTCAGATTTGTGTGTTTCTATAAAACGCTAATACTGTTCATTTTACGAAACGAAACTTAAAGAATATACAAAAAAAAATCTTATAATTATGCAATAGATACGTGATTTCATACTAAATCCTCAAATCCAGATTTACGACACCTCCATTTACTCGACACTTGTAAAAGCGTCGTAAAACGTCAGGTTGCCATCAAATGACGTCAAGTGACTCGCCCGACATCGTGGTTCAGACCGCTGCCGCAAGATGGCACTGAACCTAATGGTACTAAACCGTGTCCATAAAAATAAATTTTATTGTTATGGCTAAAATAAAACGCTCGTCGTCAATTTAAACATCATTTTACTGTGTAATAAGATTTATTTTATGATTAACAAGTGTCTTGATGAATTTATATAGTCGAATGATGAACAACGCAATAAAATTCACATTTACGAGCCAGTTACACCTCTTCTATTGGCAGCGAAAATGTTTTTGAATGTGATTTATAATAAAGCGATATGACCGTAAAATTAATTTATTGCTAACATTTAGATACCTTATCGGCGTATTCTTATGTTAATTAATCACAATGGCTAATTAACAACTTAGTTGCAATGTTTTGAATATGGCATTTTTATGCAGTTATCTTTATGTTCTTTCTTCATATTTTATTATTTGTTATGATAATTTCAGGCAATTAAACTTGATCTCAATAAACAAAGTTGAATAAATCATAAAGTGACTTGAAAAAACTTTAATGTGTTTGATAGCAAACAGCCAAGTAAATTAATTCTAATAACACTCGTAAGATGGCGGTATTTCGTTCTTTATAAACAAAATAAAATAATTATTTTATGCTTTAGTTGACATACCAAATATATTAATAATAATATATTTGATGTATTTATTAAATCTTTATCTAGCTTATGCTTTAATTTATTACAAACGCAATGCCCATTCTATTATATTTTTATTACTTTTACAACAGATGGAGCTTTAACCTATAGCGATATAACTTTTCTTCGGTTTAAGCTTAAGCAGTTCAACGTCATACGGAATTAACAAGTATATCGTTAAACATTTAAAGGTAGAGATTTAGATACTAAAATTCTGTGTACATATAAGTAATAACATACCTAATTTAAATGCTCTTCTTTCAGATGTATTATTAACAATTTACAATTTGTGAAATAAATAGGATGTGTACCTACATGTGTTCACTATTTCTGTATTTTTGAATATACCTAATGATATTTTTAATTCGAAAAATATGAATTTATTGGAAGCTAATATTAAGTTATAACGAAATACGCCTTTTGAGATGGGTTCCTATGAGACGTATTAAAAAGGCGTGCAAGACGCCTACTACGGCTTAGAAAAAGTAGAATTCTTTTAAAGTTGATTATGTAGAGATTGCTTTCTACGACTGTGTAATAAGATGGAATTCCTCGTAGGTAACGTAGTCGCAACTAGCTAAGACTCGGTGCATTAATCTTTGAACTGTAACATTAGAATACCAATAAAAAGAGCTCATCAGCCGCAGATTTTGGAGCAGTTGGCGCTTCCACAGGCGCTGTCTTGAAAATAAGTCTTACCATCTTTTATTTTCAGACGATTTTCCTTTTTACAACTTTAACCAATAATAAGAATGAGAGCTTAATTATTTATAACTTTAAAATATGTAGAGCATGTAATACGTAGATGTATCTCAGTAATTTCTGATCATTCTGTCCAGATCACAAGGTAGAGTTCGAAAACAAAGCCTATTTGAAAGCGAATTAGCAAGCTATGCAAATTTTTAAACATTGTCGAAAATTTTCAAAACTACTCTTAATAGTTTACTTGAACTAATTACACAACCAAGCTTTCGTTCGACGCAACTAACTAACTAAATCGTTAAAAAATATAGGTAGGTACATTTACATTGTTACCTCAATTAGAATCTTAATTAAGATTTTATTTTCATATATAGTTTGCATATTAAATAGTAATAACTAATTTTTATTACGTATTAAATTGTAATAATTAATTTTTAGTACGTATTAAATTGTTATAATTAATTTTTATATAATTAACATTTATTCGTCATTAAAAATTCATTTTTACAGCTGTCTGCGCAATTTTCAAGAACTTATACCTATATCTATGTGTGTAGATATTTAATAAAAACTTAATAAAGATTAGTTCTATTGGTAACTTTTGGTATAGGTACCTATTCAATTCTCTATATAGAATGTTTGTATTTTTATTGCTCTAAATAGAGTCACAATATAAGTAGGTAATTACTTAAGATAGCTTGAGAATCGGGTAGAAATTTTAGTAACCTAACACAGACAACGTTTTATAATGTTGATAAATTAATTTAAATAAGTCATTGTGCCTACTAACAAAAATTCACGAACGATTGCCAAGGCCTACGACTTTTGCGTCTAGTAACGTCACAACTTTAATAATCGTGTTAGAACATTTTTGAAGTCAGGTTACATATTATTTTTTATAATTTACGTGGTATTATAATCATATAATAGGTACTAAGCAGTTGTACTAACGGACCTACTTTAATAAACCTTTTGTCTCGTTGGTAGAACTTAAAGGTTTATATACAGCGTCGAAGGCAATATACCGTAACAATCCGTCAAGTGTACCTACCTTATAATCAGATTTTCAAATTACCCAAAAAAGCTTTGTTATTGCGAATTTGAATTCATATTATTATGCGAATTTAATTACTTTTCATACTTTATGGTAATAGCCCGGAATTTAATTATGGTCGGGTAGATTTCAATATATTCTTACAAAAATCTGAGGGCCTTGACGTATAATAAGAAATCCTTAATTTTGTTATGAAATAAAATTGGTGAATATTGAATATGTGAATATTTTAAGAGTAGGTAGCCTACATCGAGATTAAGAGGTTGCCAAATAAATCAGTTTCATGATTCTGTCTCGTTCATTCTTTCAACATGTCCAAAGTATCCAAGCATGCCAATTAGACACTTACTTCAGGAAGGCCAGGTCAAGAATGAAGGAGATAGAGAATTTGTATGACGATTTCGGTGAAAGTAGAAAAGCTGAAGGTTGTTTTTAGTATCTGCCTAACACGATGTGTAATAGGCTTGACAATAGGACAGGTTCTGAGAAGAAACCTGTATCCAGCAATGGAACAATAAAACAACTCATGACAAAAATAAATTTTGTACCTACATATCTACATTAAAGCAAAATAACATACAATACCATTAATTATAATATGTCACACTAAATTCTTTTGAACGATAGACTAGATCGAAGGTCGCTCCATCTTCAACATTTAGGTTCGAAATAATTTTTTTTCTTTCTTAGTCTATTTATTTTAATTGTTTTGGAAAAACTTAGAGCCAAATCTATTAATATCTGAAGATAATAAATAGCTTAAACCCATTAACGGTTCTTACATTACTGAACACGAAGATATCTCTCGCGACGCACACAACAGAAGCCGGTGGAAACAGCAAGAGCAGCAGCAGCTTCTAATGACGTCACGTTGTCATTCTGATGTCACGAGTGTACGACTACAGAGAGAGATATTTCTCACAATTTGGGGCATCTCTACCAAACCGTTCAGTACCTACTGGTATTATTATTATTGGTTTATGTAGGTAGGAAATACATATGATGTGTTATAAATATAAGACCTACGTTTTAACTTCGGACATACCATCTTGCCGCTACTTCTTAATACTTAGGTACACGTTCAAAGGAATCCATGCGCTTTGATCTTCGCAACATGTCAGCACGATGACTAGTTCTTTATATTTAGCAATGCATTTAGAACAAAAAACTTGTAGATGGCTAGGCATTCGTATTAAATGCTTGCGGAGACGTCCATTGGCTACAATTATAATATAAATTCAGATGGACAGAATAAGAGCTCACAACCTTTAAAGCATGAAAACTGAGCAAGGGACATTATATTAGTGAGATCTACGGCAGAGCATGGTGTTAGTGTTATGGAAATGAGCTCTGTAGCTCTGTTGAACACCCAATTAGCATAAAACGAATAGCATTTAATGTCCGTAACGCATTTTCAATTTGTCTCACAGCGGGAAGTTTTATTTAGAATAATGATGGATGAGGTTAAATGTTTACCGGTATTCAAGTTTCGTATACGGAGTCAGGTTCATAAACAGGCGAGCTCCCCAGTATCATGACCTCGCGATAGGCAGAACTATATCAATTAAGTATCGGTTTAGTTTTGTTTATAATATCTATTAATATAACAATAATAACATAGGTATAGGAAAAATTCCTGCGCCTAAAAAAGGGAGAGTCAGTATTGTGGTAATCGTATAGGTATCCGATAAACTAGGTAGGTAGGTATACATCTAATATTTGAATTTTTAATGATAGATAATGATATTCGTGTCTATATAAGTAATTAATGATTATAAGCCATATAGGTTTCGGTTCTGTCATATAGGTATCTGGAAATCGAACACTCAGTCCCCAGCATTTTATCAACAACAACAAACTCATGTCTAAGACTGTCAAGGAACAGAGAATTATTAAGGGAAGAAAAATAATGGCAAGATATAAGAAACCAAGATTTCGTATTACCTAATTTCTTATATTATAGAAATTAATATCCTTTTTCTAATTTAGAATTTCTAGTAGTGACTCGGAGTCTGGACCCGGTGTATGGCAATAGACTCACCACCTATTCCATTGTGGGACTTAAACGTAACTGGTAAAATGTGGGGGTGTACTACACTCCTCTGCC
>DWEM01000196.1:0-22553 GCA_018245935.1 Agara belti belti
CCACCTATTCCATTGTGGGACTTAAACGTAACTGGTGAAATGTGGGGGTGTACTACACTCCTCTGCCTACCCCTTCGAGGAATACAGGCGTGATGTTACGTAAAGGAATTGTAATGTATGATGATTTATTCTATATTATCGTATAAAAAACCAGATAGTATTAGGTATATGATAGTGTTATAGGTGGCATTTACTGTTAGTTAACCTCAACTATAATTATGGCAACTTAAGAAACCAATATAATTCAAAGTGCAGATAGGTTTGCATGGAACATAGGAGTAAGCATTGTATCCGGTCTGAATGAGCACTGAAGTGTTACTTGTTAGATTACATGAAAGTTTCGCTTGTCCCAGGAACTAATGTGAAAATACCGACACACGATCTTAACACATAACTACTAGTACCTGACACATACTTCAAACAGGTACGCAGCAATGCAAGCCCTATGAATGTTCTAGAAATCTGTGTATAGTGGTGAAACCACAATCATTCCTGCATGGCATTTATACCACAAACGTATGTTATAACGTAAAATTATCACAATGAAAATAATTCAGCAGTATTCAAATTTCTCGGAAAATATAATAAATGCTGTTTTTAGCTTTCAGTGCTCAACATTGAACCGCGCTTTCCATCTGAATTATCAAGGCAATCATAATAATTAATTGTAAATTTTACACTATCACAGTATTTGTATTTTATTTTCGCGATCCGCGACCATCACTTTCGCTTTTTTGGTTGGTTCGCTTTATTTCGTATAATGATGCGGTTACAACATCACAATGTTGAGGTGGCAACGGATAATGTTTCAGCGCTGTTTTATTAATAAATTCCGTGTGTCATATTGTTTGGTAACGTATAAATTTAATTTGCAATATACTCAGCTACGATATGGATCATTAAGCACAATTACACGCATATGTCACTTTTATTAATTAATTACAACTAATTGACACTAATAGTACTCTTCCTGAAGACTTATATGAGGTTAGTTACAGATATCAACGGGTACCAGATGCAAGGGACTAATGTCTGTTGGTTTGCCTGAATATTTAAATAAAAACTCTGTTTTCATAAGCATACGACAGTACTTTATATATATACTGTATGTATGTCTAATAGAACGTGTCTAAGATGTGACGTTTAATGTGAGCACTGAGTACAATAAATGTGTTTTACATTTAATTTGTTACACAAAACATTTTTTTTTCATATACAGCCAGTAGTACCTTTTTTACTGTAGGATAAAATAATGCACGAGAATCAAATAATAAAGAGAACTTCTACCTTCCCTTCCCCCAATGAAAAACAATGATGCTCAAATCACAAGTAACTCGAATCTATAGTAATAATGAGATAAGATTTACAAAGGTCAACTAAGATATATGGATAATGTTACTAAATATCAGTCGTAAATATCAATGAAATCTTGATGGAACACGAAGACAAATCGTAATTGTATATAAACATATCATACGTAGTGAAAGCTTCTTATATATACGATTTATGTTTCATCAAGAAAACAATTATATTTAGCTAATAGTTTTGATTAATTAATCTTTGACGTACGAAAATAAAGTAGTGGAATTATTTTAAGGAGCGTTTCTAACATAATGTAAACACATGTACGGTCTACGCGACTACGAATATCTACGCTTCGTAGCACCATAAGCTTGTGTATATGTAGCCAGATCGTAGAATTGATCATATCATGACATTTTCGACCACATCGTGAAATGGTTGCATTTCATGAAATAGGCGGTAGACGCGCGGCCCACATTATGATATGGTCTGGCCACATCATTGTTTATCAGCGTATCACGATATTACTAGCTGACGGTTGACTATTTCATGAAATGGTCAGACGTTAGTGACGATATCGTAAAATAGTTACAATATTTACCGGTAGAGGCACTGATATCGTTGTGTTTTTATAATGAATCATGGCGGCGGATAAAAATTCCTCTTTAAAAGTGTATAATAATATGCAAATTTATAATATAAAATAATATGCATTACATGGAAAGCACGAATAGGTGACAAATTAATATTGCTCTCATTGTGTACTCTGAAATGTATACCTGAAATATTTGTCAACGACCATTTTCAAAGCAACTGATACCTAACAATAAGAGACAATGCATATATAATATATGTATATTTCATCATGTATGTATGTATGTTTCATATTAACACGACGTTAAAAATAAAGTCGATGGCTTTTGTTTTCGTAAAAAATATTGTAACTATCCGATATACTCGAACAATCGTAAGGTATAGCTAATTTCAATACGTAATTGAAATACATTTCATATAAACATTGCTTTACAAATATTCTTTTACTTTTCACTGCACTTTCAAGGTGGGAAAATATGAAAGCAAAGCAAACTTTCCTTGTTTGACTCAGAGTTATTTAAGTTCACCAATGTGTAAAGAAATTGTTGAATTCGCAACGACATGACATGTAACTTATCAACTTGTAGTGAATTTAATAGAAGACACAGTAATTCACAGTTGGATGCTTCCGACTAGAAACTTTAAGGAACACAATGTAAAATATGATTTTTAATGGTCAGTAGACTAATATTATTAATGTAATATTCCATGATTTCTATGTTCAGAATACAGTGAAATATCTATAGCCACAATATCGGGCATGATATACATTATTTCATACTCATACAAACTAGAATATATTTCGTATTACTCAGCGTTTACGGAAGCTTTAAAAACAGCGCCATGCGGTGCTGGAACAACTTACCACCTCCAATGCACAACCTAAAGGTAATGTGTTCATTTAAACTTAAATACAAGTTACTGCTAATTACCGAACAAATTAATCAATATTCATTGACCATCAAAAATTTGCATGAATTAAAAGAACTGCATGGCTTAGGAACGAAAAAACTACTTCTACTTACCTCGGAATGATCGGCTGCCGTTCTTCTTCTAAAACTGGAGTCTTGGTATCGTGATGGTAGCACTGGATCTTCACCAGACACTGCTCTTTGGTACGACAGCCTCCTGCCCTTACTCTCCATCTTTCCGTAAGATTTGTTCTCTGGTATGCTGGAGTAATCCTGATAAGTTTGCCCTTCTTGAATATTTTTGCTGTTTTCGTCTTGAATCATTCGTCTGAAGTAATTCGTTAATCCCTCGCTTGCAACCCATGTAACTCTGAAATATTTTATTTTAAATGCGATTATTGGACATAGGAACATCGCCGGGAGATTATTGTATTTGAAAGCTTTTAAACTTTTAAATTGACTGAAAAGCAACAGTGAACATTTCTACAATAAGTATAACGTAGTACACGACAAAATGGCACGTTTCATTACCACCAAAATAATCCGTCAAATCTCTTTCGTTCATTTGGTGTCGTCTTACACAAAAAGTTTTTGAATAAATTATGTAGTAAGCAATTAAACAAACATTGCGATGTTTATATTGTATTCAATAATATCAATGACAATATATATACTACTACTCCGTTGATGTATATTTATAAATAAGTTCAAAGGATTTCTGGACTCAAGTTAACACCAGTTGGTTCCACCGTTCAAACAACATTACAGTGATTTTTTTAAAATCTCAACGCTACTATGTAAGTCATTTGAAAATACTTCACGCACAATTCAGTTACCGTTTGAAATAGAAGAAAGGTTTCTAAAGAGCCTCAACAGTATTTCAATTTAGTATGAGGACAATGTAATATTTAAACAGAATTTTTGCTCAGAAGAAGAGCTCAGTGTGAATGTATGTTCGGAGTCTATAAAAGCTTTTGCGATTCAGATTTCATGTTGCACTCAAAGATTTTCTTGAGAGTATAGAAAGCTTTTTCCTAACAGATCTGCTTTACATGTGAACGCATAAATAGATAACCACGCGCAGAATCAGAAATACCAGTGGATCAAGAGGATTAGTAAATGCATTTAAATTCTTTTTATTCCCTTTGATACACGCAATACTATATAATTTTAATTAGGATAGTGTAACTTCCGGGCTGGTGAAATATTTTGTAATTTTTAATAGAAAAAATTATAAATGTTGATTTAATATTACGCTACTAATAAAGCTGTTTCTCCCCTAGTGTAATAATCAAGAGCTCTGTCGCATGGTGCATGGAAATATTTAAAATCGAAGGTCTAAACAGCTCCTTGAACTAATCAGTGTTAATTTAATTCGCTTTAAAAGAAGTGCCGTATTTCTTTTGCTTTAATCCTGAAATCAAATGTCATTAAATTCGTGATTTTTTTAAATTACTAGATTAAAATACTGAATCGCTTCAATCAAATCAAATCAATGGACTTCAAGTGTTGCTTCTGTAAAATTCAATATCCTTCTAGAGATCTACAACTCCATTAACGGCTCACTCTCCACTACATTATCCGATTTTTGTCTTCGCGATCGCTCTTAAGGCAAATTTACATCGCCAAACTAAACTGGCATAAAATTAGTTTCATTAATAATTTCACGTGTAAACAACTCATGTAAACTCTAGTTTGATGATTCGAGCATTAATTTCACAAAATCAAAATACTTTCGTAAAACTCCTGCCACGGAACTAATTTCACTCTCAAATGCGACGTGAAACTAGGGACTCGAAAGCGGGTTTGAAGTTAATTTTCTGTCTCGATATACCGTAACCTGTTCAGACATTTATAATTCTTTTCACTGAAATAAAATAATTTATATATTTTCATCAGCTATTTCAGAAATTAACTTGGTGAAACTAGTTACGTTGTTAGTGATACTAGTTTTGTGAAATTAGTTTTGTACCGGTCGAACCGCGTATCGGTGAAAAACGTACAGACGACGGCGGCCACCAGCTGAGCGGAACTACAAACAACCAGAGTTCAATTTATTTTCATTGAACAAGTTAACCAAATCATAGGAACTTATTGGTTGTCTCTGGATTAACAATTCTATGTATTTTACTTGACCGTAAAGAAATTATTTTACCTGTTAGATCGGTTAGACGACGACGATTTCTTCCGTCGAAGCCAGCTCTGTGAGTCCAAGCCTGAACTCATCGATATCGCCCTATTTTGTAACAACGAATCATGCAAATAGGATTCGTTTAAACCTATAAATAAATTATATGGTAAAGACTATTTTGTGTTATTTCACCATCAAAATTTCCTGTGAATAACTATGTATCTATATTTTATCATGTTACTAAACTGAGTGCTGAGCCGGTTTTAATAAAAATTGGTATGAAAATATCTTGAACCCAGAGGAAAAACAAGTCAATTTGGTTTAAAAATCTTTGTTTCCCATTTAGATAAATATGACTTACGGTACACAATACTAAATATTACTTACTTAAATAAAAGTACTCGTGTGCATTAGTAAATTGAATGTGATATTCAAGTACCGAATTCGTAGCAGTCCAACAGATGTGGTCTAGGTTAATAGTGATTATTTAAGTTTAGCTAAATAACATAACACAACATACTCACTATGTACGCTACTCGATGGATAGTCTCCGAGGGCGTGTGTGACGTGAAGCGCTGGCTGGCTGCCGATAAGACTTTGTTCCGAGTCCTGCCTCGGACTTAGTACCTCGCTGTGACAGACCGACACACTGGACGCGCTGCGGCCTAGCGTCGACGAAGAATTTAAGCTTGTCATGCTGCCAGGGATTTCCTCCTTTTGAAAACAACGCAGTTTACAAAAACACTGTTAATGTATATTAACTGCAAAATTTAGGAACAGCAAATAAATAATTTTAAAAATAATCTTGGCACCGCATTTAGGCAAGATAGGCTTCAGAAGTATATTGCATTACACTGTAATGTGCTACGGTCGAAGCTTAATAAAGTTAAATACTGCCAGGCATCGTCGCCCACACGAATGCGGTTAACGCTAAACGCTCGTTTTCACCAGCCTTTGCTTTAGGGCAACTCTAAATTTACCCTAAATTGGTTGGCCACTGACGTCCATAATTCCACATTGAAAAAGCAAGTTAGAATATCTATTCTAACTTGCTTTTTCAATGTGGAATTCGGATCTCCGCAACCTAAATTGTGAGTATAATCATAAATTATTATTATTATTATTATTATACCATCACGCCAGATCCATAACGAGGTATGCAGAAAGTTTAAAGTAACATCACGCCTGTATTCCCCGAAGGGGTAGGCAGAGGAGTGTAGTACACCCCCACATTTCCCCAGTTACGTTTAAGTCCCATAATGGAATAGGTGGTGAGCCTATTAAGTGAGCAGAATGTTTAACTGTTTTATAAAGAAATTTAAATGATCATGTCATTGTATTGTCATTGCAAATAGGTTTCTCGCTTCATCATTTATTTTTAGCACTTGCGGGGTAACCAATAATCAGAAAAGGAAATTTTTAAATGGCCCTAGGGTTGAGAGTTGTTGCGAAAAAATCGCTTTCAGCCCGCACATGATATGTTAAGCCATTAATGTAGAGGTTTTATTATCGTATTATTTGATGAGACAGGTGCACAAAGGAAAATGTAATACAATAATTATAAGCTTTTATCATTGATGTGTTATGATAGGTCATATTTTCATAATAAAAGTCGGCGAACAATAGGATTCATCTTACGCTACTGACGTGGTGTCCTTATACGATGGCTAGGTCAGGAGCAAGATCGATTCTTATTGTACCTTAATGGAACTATTGAGCTTTATATGTCGTGTTTTAATGGAAAATGTATTTAAGAAATCTCAAGCGTTGCCTTTATAATATACGTATAACTTATGTTGAAGAGAACATTAATATGTACCTATGTAGGACCAAAAGAAATGTAGTAGTAGGCAGTGCTTTTGACTATTAAGTTATAAATTATCAATACACATATTAATTTTTAGTCAAAGCTGTTAAAAAAAGGCTTATGTTCCGTGGGCTGTGTATACATGGTGTTTACATTTAGTAGTTGTTCGTGTTACTGCGTAGAATTTTTTTCTAAATAAATTAATCACCTTTAATTGACTGACTTAGGTAAACGATTCTTGATAGGTGCTCGAATTTCTATGGTACAGAGCATTACTATGTATTGCTTAATGAATGTTAAGAATTTAAAACAAATATAACTTCGCTACGCTAAAAACTTTGTGAACGAAAGAATTAATCATGCTATTGATAGCTTACCGATTTTTTTTTTGTTTTAATGAATAATTTTTTTATATGTATAGGTATAATTTTTTAGGCAAGCGCGCTGTATCTTAGACTGCACCTCACATACCATTAGGTGAGCTCGTAGTAAAACGCAAAAATATTTAACAATTTAAAAAAACAAATATTATAAGTAACGCTAAAGAATCCCGTTTTTTTATATCATTTAGCACATAGATTAATTATTACGTTACTATTACGTAATATTTAGTAGAGTAGCGTAATACGAGCGTCAAAAAAACAGCACCTTACCTGCTGAGTATGTAGCATGCCTTCATTGTAATCACCATTAAAACTACTAGTCCGTTCATTCAAAGACTGAAGCGAAACAGACATTGATCCTCTCCTTTGAATGAGCTGAGACTTAGCATTAGAAGATTGTTTTCTAAACATTTCCGTCGTGTTTCTGAAAAAGCTGTCCATTTTTTTTCTAAAGAATGAGGATTTCCTTTCCAATGGTAATTTTCCTATAGAGTGTAGATCCACTTCTGATTGCGATAAAGTTTCTCGTCCTGCCAAGAGCGAATGGTCTAATGAAAGTTTGCGATTTCGAAGAGTTATCTTTGGAATTTCAGTTGAAAGCTGAGAATCAGGTGCATCTACAATAACAAGGACACCACCAGCTTGAGAAGAATCATTTTGAGAAGAAATATTCATGGTTTCTGATTCTGTTTCTGGTTGCATTATAATTGTTCCTGTGAACAGCTCTTCTGGCAGATCATGCGGCGGATTTACTAACTGTTCTTTAGTTTGCTGTTCAGGTTGCTCCACAAATTGGTCTTCCAATAGCTCATTACGTTGCTCTGTTAGAACCTCGAATTCTGAGTTTTGTGGTTTTAGATCTCCAGCGTGGTCCTTACACTGTTCTTCAGGCTGCTCTACTTTTTGTTCTTTGAACTGCTGTTCAGAAGACTCCTTAGAACTCGTCTCTCTTAAATGGTCAGGTAACACCTCAAGTAGGCTTTCAAATTGCTCCTCAGACTGCTTAGTAGAAAGAGGTTCTGGCTGTTTAGTTAGTGAAATTTGAGATTGGTCATGGAGATGCTGTTCCAGTGTCTCTTCTGATTGTCGAAAAAAATTTTCCTTACTTTCACCTTCAGTCTCTTCCATAGATTGTTTATCAATTTCGTTCATGGTAAGCTGTTTAGATTCCTTTAAATATTTTTCTGTAGGTTGTTCCTCAGATAGCTCATTGATTACTTGTATCAAACTATCTATCTCTGAGAACTCACATTGCTTTGCATGTTGGTTCTCAAACTGCTTAATACCTTGGTCGTTTATCAGTTGTTCAATAAGTTCATCAGTTTTTTCTTTAGGCGTACCAAATTCCGTGCTAAATTGTTCTCTAGATTCGTAGTTAGATGATTTAATAGATGAATTCAATATTTCATCTGAGTGACTTTTTTTCTGTTGAATGTTTTTAATATCTGTGATGTGACTATCATCATCATCAATTTGTTCGTGCCTCAATTCCAACTGGCTGTTATCGAAGACAACATCTGGATTTGTAGCACTTGGCACATCAATCGCACTTCGATTTGAATTACTTGTTGTTGTTGACTCTTCAAAAAAATCCTCGTTATCATTGAAATCTTTATTGTCCATGACCTTGCTCCCCGGCGGAGCCTTTAAACGCATGCTGCTATTCATTTTGACCGTCCTCAAGATTTCCTTGATCTTTAAATTTTCCTTTATACTTTTTACATCGGCCATAAGAGAAGTTTTGTCTTTCTTACCTTTTTGTCGTAACCGATCCATATTTCTTAATTAGTTTATTTATATTCACATTCGTATTTCACAAACGCACTAATCACATTTTATCACATGTAGGTCACAATTTTTTAAACTATACCTCATGGTTATGTTTTTAGATCTTTATCTACCACTCACATACGGCGTTACACCTGTACAAATGATTTAATCGTAGTGAAGGAAATTTAGCGATAACCTTATCGGCAAATTTGAAACGGTATTGAGCCTTATCAGCACAGACAATAAATATATTCTTAAATGACACGAAGTTTTGTGACATTACTCAATTGATTTTGTTAAATTTAAGGAATATTCTTGTTCACTTATTAACGCAATACGTTCTCCCGTGGAATGATATCACAAAGAAAACAGTGTCTTGACAAGTGTAAATATATTGCGGAACGTATCACTCCTCAATCTTCGCTATTAATATATATTAAAGTAAGTAGATACGTGAGACGTTGCCTCATTTAATATCTTTCGCCTGATATCTAACGTCTTGAGATTATCTTTGATAGTATATCTTACACTTCACTTAGTGAAAATTTATTAACTTCAGTTTGTTCAACATGCGCAATTCTACTTTAAAAACTAAACAAGAACCATCTTTACACCGTTTTGAATACACTACATACAATGGTTTTCCATTTAGATAATCCAGGATTCAAGTTAAATAAACATGTAATCTTAAAACACAAATATATTCTTATATGTACATAAATATATAATCCTTCATCATTGCCTTATTATTTAAGTATTTTAATAGACTAGTATGTTCATTGAATGATTATATTATATAAGTATATTATATTATATTATCAGACAAGTCAACTAAATTATTATAACAAGATAGTTACTTAAAAATTTAATTAACAAGTCTTTGTCAAACAGTTTTATCATCTATCGACTAAACAAATTAGTCTAATAAATAACTCTCTAGGTAACATTACTGTTGCCGAGGTAATATGTAGTTTTTAATTTATCCCCTTCATCAATTGTGTTTTCAAATTGATGCATTGATGTATTTAAAACTAGTGGTCGGTCACAGATGCGTTGCTATTCTTGGGAGGTAATCTTACCATGTGACCATGGTGACCATCTGGTCACCTCTGGTGTACAGGTAGACCGGGATCCACACCCTTCGAAATGAAACACAAATTGCTTAATAAGAATTGATCCACTATAAAAATAGATGTAGCTAAAGTACTTCCCCCGGCGAACCGTACACATATACCAACGCGGTTGGCACTGGTGGTTGGCGTTATTTAACAATAGTGGACAGAATCAAAGGGCAGCAGTAGCGATCGACTGCGGGTTGACCTTATACCTTGTAAAACATTATACTTATTAGAAATAAGCAAAATATAACTTTTTCAGAATACTAATGCGCTACTATTATTGTTTGCCTCCAGTGGCAAGATATGATTATTTCGGTAACTCGAGAGATAACTATGTATAAACGTACCGCCAGCCGACCACCGTTTAGTACGACATTTCAATTGACCCCACTGGCTTTAATAAATCACTCCACCAAATTACACTAATAAACTATGTATTATAACATCACACCGCCGGCTATTAGCACCGGCTAGGATTAACCAATATCGATAAATACTTATATATTACGCTAGAATGTTATATTATATTTTACGCCAGAAACAGCAAAATTTCAATGGTTAATTTAAGAGATTAGATTAGCCCTATTAGAGGTTACAGTTGCTAGTTTGCCAAAAATTAAAATTTTAGCAATCGAATTAAGATTTTCGATGTTTTAATCAGTTAGTAGGTGCTGTGCTTGCATGTTTACTCTGGGGCATTCGATACCTGCATTATTTGTTTATTTCTTTAGTCCTTATTGTACACTAAAAATATAGGCATTACAAAAGGCGAATTTAATGCATAGTGGCATTCTCTACCAGTCGACCCTTGAAGTTTAAAATAACAGACGACCTGCAGCGACTGCCTAAAGTATTTTATGCTCTCGGTCACCGTAGCATAGTCGGACACCAACTCTCCTAATAGACAAAATCGATAGATCAATCGGACGGCTTGCTATATTTGTGACATCTCCAGCCACACCTCGTTAAAAATGCAGGTAGTTCACGTCCCACAAACGCGCGGGCTATTTCATTGATTTTATTTAATTCTGGATATGGAATTCGGGTATCAGTTACAAAATAATCTTAACAACGATATTCCAAACCAGCCAGACATTTTATTTCGAAATAAAAAATTGTGTGATTGAGTAGGTTTACAATTTATTGTGAATCTATGTTTTCCTGCCAATTTGAGCTGAAGGCTAATAAAAAACCCCTAAGATATGTAAAAATATTACTTTTCTTAGTTTCTGAGTTCTGATTTTGATATTCATGTATATTTCATAAAATAATGTTAATAATTACAAACCGAGAGATACAATCCGTCGACAGTAATTCCTGCCAGAGGCATTCAGGCTCCGAAAAAATTACGGCATTATTAATTAGGGCATACTTACTGCATGAAAATATGATATAGTATTAAACTCTTGTACCACTGGCAATAAGCAACCATAGCAGACTGAAATTTTAGTCTTGAGCCAACTGTTACAGGAAAGGTTTCAAAGGATACTTAAGTTAAGTATTGGAACAATTTATTTTCATATCACTTTAATACTTTGGAAAAAAATCGATATTAATTTTATGTCATGCAGGTAGACAAAAATTCAAAACCGAATGAACTCCGAAGGTCAACGCCAACGAAGGATGACGTATCCGCAACAATTGTCTTCACTATCATCTTCTTTGATAAGTGTTTAAAAGTACCTGGAAAAGAAAAAAAGCTTTTGGTACCTTTACCAATCTTAAAGATATTTTGTTTGGCTATTTAGAAATATGTAGATGCCAAAATTGCCACTATTTGCTTAACAAATTTATACATATTATTATCTTATGGCTTATGATACCTGAACAATGAACATGTCTGGACTGTAAGTATGCAACCTGAGGTTATTCAAAATAAGAGTGAATATGTACTTTGTAGGCAAGCGTGCTACATCTTAAACTGCACCTCACTTGCCATCAGCGGAGTTCGCAGTCAAACGCTAGGCTATTGTACAATAAAAAAAAGTATAATATTTTTATGGAAAAATTTGTATACATCAATACTATGGACTATTACCTAGTGTAATTAAAATTTCATATAATCAAGTTCATTTCTTCGCTGGTACATCTGGGATGTCAAATTCGCTCACTTGTGCGTCCACCAGCTGTTTACTACGCAGCTTCACGATTGCGTGACTTGGCACGTTGGGATCCTCCATTTCAAACACGATTAATCCTGATAAAGGCAATAAGCATACATTGAAACTACGCACTGACAGTTAACGCAAATATCATACCTATTTTAAAAATTAAAGAGAAGTCAATCGATCCGCTTACGTAAACATTAGAGGTAGCCGGATAGACATTTGCATATTTTATCGCAAATAGAAAGACGGGATTTGCCGTCGCAGTAAATTATGGAGGAAGCAATTGTTACCAATCCCCTATAATAAATCTAAACAACTAGCGTCTAATTCTCGCTAATAATTGATGAGTGAAACCTGACAGTGTGGCCTAGAGTTTCCAAGGTTTTACCACGTGTTCAATCTATCGCACATTACTATCAATATATTATGACTTAAACAAGGTTTTGTCATAGAGCAGATACGGAATAGTCGTTCGGTGTTACACTATAATTTTATTATATATAAAGGGCATTGTATTTTTATGCAAAAAAACAGGGAGTGTAAGACTGTCGCCTCTAATAAGTGGACCGGCATCCACGGCCTTTAGACCGAACACAAATACACTACATAAATAATTTAATTAAATGAACAAGGAATAACGAACGTTAAAATTTTACAAGTTTGGTAATTTGTAATAAAAGTACTTAACGGTTATACTGGAATCCTAATAAGTAAATATAACTGTAATAAGTTGATGCTTTAGTACCTACTCTTTCTTTGAATGTAAATACCTATCGTGGTCTATTAAGTTTGAAATTGGACAATTGATCAAGACACGACACGACAAAGCGCACTCAATTCCAAAGTTTATATGAATGGAAATAACAGAGTTTGATAAAACAAAGTAATGGAAATTCAACAACATGTGGTCATATTACTCGTTCGTTGTTAAACATACAAATGAATATTACGTATAATTAACTACACCAAATTAGGTAGCAAATTTTTCAATATTTACTATTATACTGTTTATTTAATTGATTAATATGAATGACCATGAAAAATCTTTGGGGCATATTTATAAAAACGAATAACTAAATACTACTTTCTTGATGTTTATATTTATAAAAATACTAGGCTGACAGCAATAATAAAAAGGCTTTGACCAATATTGTGTCACATAAATAACCCCACTAAATAACGATAATTAAAGCGTACGTGTGCCCAACTCTCAGTCGGAAAATAAACAATATGAACGCTCTTATTGGCAAAATCAAGGTACCCATTTAGGTAACATCGATTTTTTTTTTCGTTATTCAATACGCCGCAAAAATTATTTTAGAAATACCATAAAAGTAACTATTCGTATTAACTTTGTCTATTAGGTAGCTTAGACGCTAAGTTCCAATTACTGAGTAACAGAAACGTGCAGTTAATAAGTGGCGGCTAACAATATTACACCTTCACGCTACTCTGAATAATTTAGTTGAACTGTCTCATCGCGCACAAATGTACTATGTACTTGAAGACGAAAAATTTTTTTTTTCTACGTTAACAAGTATAAGTATTTGACTAAAAATTTCTAATAATAGGTACTCAGATTAAACCTAATTGATATACCAAAAAACCTTTTCTAAACTGCTAAAACATGGACTTTTTACCTACTCATTATACCTATTTATTTAAACTATTTGGTTTCAAACATGTCATTTATTATTATTTACGAATAATTTTTACGTTGAAACCAAGTCATCGAAATCTCGTCACACGTACATACATAGATGTATGTGGCACCATCTCGCCAATTCAAACACACAATTGTAATACTAAAAGGCTGTAGACTATAAATCAATGTATTTCCCAAAGATCATTTCACGTTAACAATTTCTCTTCATAAGCACGTAGATTTATAAACTAAGTATCGCACAAAAAATACTTTATTGGAATAACATCCGGCGACGTCAACGTCAGCAGCTACAGGATACGATCACAGGGCCAGGTGTTCCTGTAAAGCTTTTACCGTGTTAATTGCCGAGTTAAAAAATATTCTGCAAGTATTGAGTGTACAACGTAATTTGAAATGTAATAGTAAATTGTTTTTATTTTTTCTCTGCGCATCTCGGAATTAGGAATCTTTAAACACTTACACGATCTCTAACCCTATGACTACAAATCTGAATGTATCAAAATAATATCAAATAAAACATTATTAGCTATAATATTTAGAACACGCCCTGTAAAAACACTGTTAGAATCTAGAATAGAATAGAATCTCGTTAATTTACTGTATTAGTGCAATTAAATAAGGAGTTAGCTCACAATATATCTGTGTAATCAAAGTATGAAAAATAGTAAAAATAGGCAAAGTAACAAAATAAAACCTGCTTCCTTCTTCTCATTTTAAATTATTTGAAATTTTCAAAATTTAATTTCAAATATCCAATTAACATAGTTCTAAACCTTACCCGCTCACTTTAAGTTTAGCACACGCTGTCCCCCACGCTGCAACAAAGGGGCCACGCATTGTCAATAAACTATAGGTGAAGCGCTCAAGTTAGTCCCTGCTGAACTGGTGTGGCGAGGGGGATTTGCAACGAGATTTGCAAACGAACATGAGTTCTCCGATTAGGGCCCAAACTAAACAAGCTGTTCGCTCGAATTAATATAACGAAATATATTAAACGAGCAAGTCCAAATTTGTGTGTTATTAAAATAAAAGAGTCATATTGTACTTTAATTTCTACCGTATCATTGGTAAACTGGCGCATATGTATTATATACATATTACATACATACATACATACATACATACATACATACATACATACATACATACATACATACATACATACATACATATGTATATTAACTGAAATTTAACGGGGAAAAACGATGACTTGTAGAGCTATTTTACAATTACTAAAAAGACAAATGATAAAAACATGTCTGCAGAAACGACTGTGAAGTTACGCAATATGGAATCGGGTAATGGAAGAGATTCAAATAACACAGGCATCAATTTAAGTAGCAATATGGATACCTACAGATTAATTGAATACATTTTTTTATTTAATATATGAACAATAAATGATATTCTTGCTGTGACTCATTTAGTTTGTTTATATTGTCTTACTTAATTATGTCAATTCAGTTTAAATACACTCTTGCGAATATCTTAAAAGACAATTTTGCATTACATATACCACAAAATTAAAAATATATATGTAGTGAGACATTCAGCCCTCCCGAATCGCTCTATTACCGCAGGAACCTACTTAGTTAAGCGTTACGGCTATGTTATCCAAGGCCACCACATTCAATTTAAATGTAATTATTTAACCGACATAAAGGGCAGTTGGCTATCGATAAAGTTGGAAATCTTCTATTCGCCATGCCGGCATTAACCACACCTATCATCAACCCAAAAAAGACCGAGTCTGATATTTAGTGAAGTTGTCGATAAATATTCTTTTGAATAAAATAACATAAGTAATATCGCTGTACTTATTAGATGTGCACGATACCTAGATACTATAAATAGATGCCTTTGTAAATGCTAACAATAATAATTAAAGTAAATACCATTTTCTTCCGGTAGGTACATAAAAGTAGAATTTACTGAAGTGTTACTATTAGCCCTCCATATTTTTACTTATATTTGCTAACATACCTCCTTCAGCAACGACTTCATCCTTGTAGTTGTCCCTCATAAATCTTGCCAATATGTTGTGGTAGAATTGATTTGCATACACTCGCACCTCTTGACTCACCTCCATCTTGGACACGGCCTGTATCAATACGTTCAGCTTTTGCCGAGCATTCAGTAACAACTTGTCGACTGCGAGTAAGTATAATTTTTTTTGTTAATTTTAAGGACACTTGATAAATGTAAAGTTGGTTAAAAATCTGTGTGTACTCAAAAATTTGAGCATACTATGCTGAATTATATGATATCGATGTTCGGAATCTGTCACTTTATAAATAAGTGAACATTAAACCCAACCCAAATGTCTACATAATAATCCAAGTTTTTTGTAAGTCGTTGATTTTGCTAGTTTAGCGATGCTTAATATCTACAGACTCAAACAGATTATTTTACCTCCCAAGCAAAGACTGAAAAAAGTCCTATAGATCTTAGCATTACTTTTAAGAACATCTATGACTTATTGGATTAATTGTAGGTAGCCACTTTTTTTCAATCCGCATGCACTCGAAATTGTGGCATATGAACTATGAAAGTATACTACGAGATATCTCTTGGCAGCAACATTACGAAAACTTCTATTTATATTCAAATAAATTGTCATGGTAAACAAATTACAAATCTATAGACCTCTAATGATGATTATACACAAAAACTCCACATGATACCCAGACTATTGAATTGACAATATTGAAATAACTTATTTCTTCAATTGGTAAATTTTGCTCAGAGACAAGCCAATTATATCAGGGTAGATCGTCGCCAGTGGAAATGGTTGAATATTTTTTTCTATTAAAGACAACAACCAAAACTCGCGTAATAGTCCGCCGGTCCTATTATCGTTGAAATACCTACATTTACAATTGTTGTATTACATACTCGTATGTATGTGTATTGGTGACATAAGTCGTTGACAAATTTAAAAACTAGCGTCGTGTCTGGTTCAAATTACTATTCATATAACTTATGTTTTTTTTATAGTTTCAGCACTTTTATAGTGAAAAAATGGTTTTTCATTAAAGCCTTATTATTTTAACTTTCAAATAAACTGGCTGCAGAAGTGGCGAAATTGATCTACAATGAAATTACGAGTATACCTAACAGCTAGCGTTCGTGGCGCTACCGTAATAAGCAGCTTATCCGACGAGTACGCTTAAATAAATTCTTAATCTTGTACGGCTCAACTTTCATATTTTAAATTAATCTTCCCTCACATATTTTTTGTAAGAAGATTGCTTGGTTTGAGTGACATTTTAAATTAGTTTTTTATCTATATTAGAATGCTGCAACGTAGCTTATTTAATTTTACCTTGGACTAGTAGGAAGATACTGAGTAACTAGCAATTTATAGCTTATTCATAACATGTTATTTATTTATTTTTTTGTTTACTCAACAACAACGGCGCGTGGATGCAAATAGTTTTGTTCCTGTTATCTAATTAAGAAATTCGTTACAATTGTGATCTTTTGTAATCCGTTTATTATATAGAAGATTGAGGAGGCACATGTGCAATTCACAATTATTCTGAAAAGGAATCTTAAAAAAAAACAAAAATGATAGTAAACATATTTTACTTAACTAATAAACACTGATATGGTGTTAGAGTGAGACAGAAATCACAACTTGAACTTTTTGTCAACACTACTTCCTTCGGATCAGCTAGTATTGTATATTATATCTTAATATATACATTTCTTGTGTGCGTGTGTATGCCACTGAACTCCTAATAAACTACGGGACGGATTTTGATGAAATTTTTTGTGTGTATTCAAGGGGACTCAAGAATGGTTTGGATTCACAATTTGGTTCACGGGAAATGTTTCTTAATCAATTTTTAAGTAGTTGTGAATTTTAGAATGTTTCACATAGGATCGGACAGACTGCGCTACCATCGCAGTGTCAAATATTAATTAGCTGTCAAACATAATATGACGTACGTCCCGGCAAATAAGATTGAAATCGCTTCAGATTGGTGTAACTAAACTATTTATTTATTGTGAGGCTGCACGAAGTTCGCCGGGACAGCTTGTAAATATATATAAATAAATGTATATTTACAAATCATTCCGCGGTTCCAATGAATAACTGCAATATCGGAACTGCGATAGTATCATAACATATGAAATTCATGAGAACTTCCACGTGTCGTAAAATCGAGACGTAGGATGTACAGGGGAATGTGCTGGAAAACATGTTCTAGGAACACTGCGTTGCTTTAAGATTTTTGTTGCCATTGAGGGCGCTTGCATGAAATTACATTATGCCATTTTAAGACAACGTTCTACAGTTGTGCTTGTAAAATTACATCAATACTGTGACTTCATTGATGATGTTAAGAAATATGAAGACAATAATTCAAAAAAGAACTTATTGGTTAACAGCATGCTAAAATCGATACTCATTTACAAATATGAAATAGTTATTTGTTAATTATCATTGAGAATTATATGAGAGCTAAGTTGTCTATTAACGGATTTTGTTACAGATAGAATAAATGATGCTGTAAAATTCGTCTGTCATAGTTAATTCTGGACAGAGCCGAATAAGATACATTATACAAATTCATCCAAACATGTCTAAATAGTTTGAATCATTCGGCACATTGTATTATCGCACGCAAACAACAATCCAACGTACATCCCGCATACCGGCATAGTAGATAGTTCAAAGGTGTCAAATTAATTTCACATTGGAATGGTACGTCGAATTAGCAAATGTGCTTTGCCTAAAATAACAGAATGTGATAGCAATGTGAAAATTGGACACAAATCTGATCAATCTCTACTTTCGTGTATAAAAAGGACTATTGATTCACAGTAATATATGGAAAATCGGCGAATCTATACGTAAATGTACACATACTTAAAGTTTGAATGAACTCAAAGATTTCCGTCTACATTTTTGAGCAAATATTTACATCTAGACGTATGAAACTTCGCGTCGAATTCTCTCACGAATCATGCACACGCCGTGTATAATATATTCGCAAGGAACATTTTACTTTTCAAACATTGTTTATGTTAGTCTCTAAAAGCTTTTATTTCATATTGCAAAAGACCTACGATTCAAAGGTTACATTGTAATAGGCTTGTAAAATGTTACAGATAAATACCTGTTACAGAAAAAATTTAAAATGACAACAAATAAACATTTTAACCTATTAACTTACATTATGGTACGAGAATAAATGACATTATACATATTTTAGAATAATCATTAACCACTTTGATGGCCCCCGTTCAATCCTGCCTCAACGAAGTAAGTAATTGCTGACAGATGAGACATCGAAAGGTAGGGTTACACAATGACGATAATGGCAAAGATATAAATGTTCGAATACTCACAATCGGCTTCCAACTCTGGCACCGGTTGAATCGTGTCGTCCATTGCATATTGGATTGCAGTTGGAACGTCACTATATGGCGTAACAACATTCGGAGCACCTATTAATAGGTTGTTAGTTAAAAATTACGTGAATACCCGAATAGGTACATAGGCCACATAGTTCATTTTCTAATTAATTGAAGCACTCATTAAGAAGAAACAAATCGCGCGCTCCACATGCATATAGAGACACTGAAAATTCCTTCTGCATTGGTCAATAAAAACTAGTCAATAATAGGTCAGATAAATGCCACTACAAAAATGTTAACATTAATATGTAACGTTTAAACGTATACGTATAGCTTTGTTTACTTGTAAAAGTATAGGTGGACTAAATAGAAACTTTCATATAATTACGTACAATACTGCGTACTAAACTGCCGGTTTGGCGTTGATTTTTAATATCTAAATTAAGTACATATATTATAATTTTTGTCTAATTAATAAATATTCCTAATCACAATGTTCTGATCGATCTAATAACTCTATAAAATCAGTCTGCAAGTAAACGTCTTTGTCTTTGTCTACCATTATTGTAATGGATCATAATTGAAACTGACCCATCTACATGTAATACGCATTTGTCATGTTCGAAATGGACATGGCAGCGGTGACCGCAGCCTGTTCTCGGTCATCGCTAATTCAATCGAAGGGGCTGTCGAACGTCAAATTACACGAATCAACTATTATGGAAACTATTTCTACATACCTACTACACAATGGCACGGTTCTGACGGAGCGGCGGAACAGATATTGAAATTACTCGTATAAAGTATGCAATGTGGGTAACAAACAAGTCGTGCGTATGATATGCATCACTTGACCATTTCAAAATGAAAAGCCTTATGTATTACAATAAAATGATTTAATAAAATTTTATGAAATCTACATGAAAATCGAAATCATGCTACCAATGGTGCATTTAATCTCATAAGTTCCATAATGCTCGCATACACTGCGATTGCTTTTTTCACTTTGCTGGTGTTCTTTGACTTTGTGGGAAAACTCATCCCACTCGTTTAGTGTGTTATTATCCAGAGTTCAAGCTACGAGTATATTAATACCAAATTTAAAGAAAACCCGCTCAGAGGTTTTATTGCAGAAAAGTAACAGAAAATTGGGCAGAGTGTTAAATTATATTAATGTAATATTGCCGAATTGTTATGATATGGTTATTGTAATCTATCAGTTTTATTTACCCGTAGGACAAACGTAGTGTTCGTTTTTTGGTGTGCAATTTCGCCTAAACCGAGCATTTAATTAGCATTTAAATGAGCGTATCATTTTCTTGTTATGCAATAAAATCGAGTTTTACATATCAAAACATATGAGACTGGTAAAGAATTTTTAAAGAGTATTCCTGCTTTGATTATCACAATAATCTATTTTAATAATAAGGATAATCTTTGGTTTCAACCAACTGAGACCATCGTTAACATATTAAAAATATTATAAAAATGATTATAATTATATTTGCTCCTTTATATTTGGAATATAAAAAGATCCACGTTACCAACGTAGCAACAGACCAAGGATAAACTGTTATAGTCTTTCACAATTCACAATAGGTCATTTAGAAGAGACTCAATTGTACAACAATATCGATGAAGTTACATCACACTGTTATCTTCAAAATGTGAAGTGAGAAATAAGAGGAATATTTCCTTTGAAAATTTTGTAAAACAGTCGCTAATTTGTCTGTAAATAAATTGATGAAATATATTATGACAAAAATAATAAGAACTTTCATAAAAAAAACCTTTCCGCTTGGCCGTAGCGTCATTGTTCTCACTCTCGATTAGACTAATGTAGCCAATTATGTAACTCAGGAGAGAAAATACGAGTGTATGGTGGTTCGATAAAGAAAACTGCATAGCATACACATGGGTAGCTAGCTACACATGACTTCGCATAAATTGGCATTGTATAAAAGATACGGTAATATTTTAGTACATTCAATAATAATTGACCAGACATATGGTAAAGGACGTTAAAGGTAAGGCGTACCGACACTGGAGAGCAAATGATTGATTTGCTGTAACGAGGTTTTCATCTCTATAATCAGCTGTCCCTTTTCATCGAGCGATTTTGTGAGTTTTCCATCCTCGCGCTCCTCGGCGTCAAGCTCGTCTCGCAATCGCTTTTTCTCTATAATGTATCTATAATTAAACATATGCATAATCAAAAATACGTATGTATACGAATTGTTGAGTACAAATAATGAAACAGATCTTACGTAATCGAAAAGTATTCGACAAACTGTTTTTACCGACGGTGCTGTCAGTGGCCGACTACGGGGGAACCTGCCAGAGGCACCTACTTTACCTTAACTTACTTAGACGCCTTCATAAAATTGAAACGCAGACTTATGCTAACATGGACTTGTTTACTGTGACATCTAATAGATTATTAAATGTATAGTCGATATTCATTCGATATTTATGCCAACAAATTTACAAAATTAAAAGAACTATATCCGTTATTATTTATTAGGAGCTTCATTATGTTTGAAACAGCAAACTAGCTTTATTGTTAACGAGCCTGTAAATTAACAATCTAACCATTTTACTAAGCAACGTCGTTCAACCAGAGGCCTGAATGATATGCAGCCATTCAATCGGCACGGCAAATGCCTTGGTTCGATGACGTTTAACACTTGTATAGCAGAGATATCTAGCATCAATTCTACTGATATCTATCGTTGGAATTTATATTCTATATGGTCACAATTACTCTCAGTTAGGTTAGGTTTAGGACATATTAGAAAACAAAAAGTGCCGAGCGAGCTGGCCCCGCGCCAATCATCACGCCTCCTCATCAGCTAAAGCAACAGCTAGGTCGTTTACTAAATATTGTAGTTTACACATTGACCCATTCAGGCCAGTCTATGGCTGCGCGCATCAAGCGAGTATTCTTAATAAAAAGGATGGATACTGTTGTTTATTTTCGATTTTCATATGTTTACGTGCAACTCGAACTTCGTGTTATCCGATTGGGGACAGTGGGTTACGCGGTCTGCTCGTCCGGTACCCGCTTCACTTTCAATTTGTGCGAGCGTTATTTGATATCTGGTGATATGATGGCGTCTATTGTAGGTCATTCCTATGTATTGTTCCATATTACATTCTTGATTTCTTTTTGTCCACATGTGCCGCCTACATTCACAAATTATTTTCCTATTTCACAAAAACTCTAACCTACTTTATTGAGCAACTGACTTAATATGCATTTTCAGACATGATAATTTAGAGCAAATATAATAACAACTCATATAAATCATTAAACTTGACTGCCTCGTTGGTCGAGCGGTTGTTAGCGCGACTGCCGATCGGGAGGTCCTGGGTTCAAATCCCGGGTCGGGT
>DWEM01000197.1:0-22543 GCA_018245935.1 Agara belti belti
AGAGATATTTGGCACGCGGTGCTTTCTGCCTACCCCGTTAGGGACCTGGCGTGACGGTATGTTGTTGTTGTTGTTGTGAAATCTACCAATCTGCACTTGACCAGCGCGATAGACTATGGCCAAAACTCCTTTCAGTACGAGAGCAGACCCGGTCCAGCAGTGGACCAATAAAAAGGTTAAAAAAACTATTTAAACAAACCTGTACGTCAAGAGTCCCCAATTTTCCATAGCACCAGCTCCGAAATCGGGAATGGAAGCTTGCGTCATTTTCAAATAAGGATGCTGGGTGTAGAAGTCGAATCCAGCGATCTCACTCATTTTAGCCAGAAGTAACCGTCCAACTTCGTAAGCGTATACTCCTTGGCCCAGTTCAATAGCCCTTGGCCTTGCAATGACTTCATATTTCAGAGGTTCCTCTTGGATGATTTGTAAACTATCGTATTCAGCAACGATGAGAGCCAAAAGATAAGTGGACATAATCGGTGTTGTATGATATTCATCGTCTTGGTACAACCTAAAAATATAAACACAGTAATTAATTACCTCTTTCGTTACAATCATAATTAAAGTAGTCAGCAAAGTATGTGGAAAAATATCTTATCTATGGTAAATAATTACTGGAATAGTTAGAGCATTTTATGTGTTTTGTGTTAAGTCATCTCATCATTTAATTGAATTATATTTTACAAGTAGCTGTCCTTTTTCTTATCAATATAAACAAAAGAAAGAAAGAAAGCAACTTACGGATTATTTGTAAGATTTCTGGTAATCCTCTGCAAAGTACAAGACCAACTAAGATAATTGACGGGTCGCCTGATGGTAATGTCGAAGGTGGCTTTGAAACTAGGCTCATCGTAGCAAGGGAACGCATATCGTGCCGCGGTAGCTTGGAACTGGGTTGTGGCCATCCAGCTAAAACAGCATCACTCTAGTTAAATGTCAATGAAGATCAGAAAAATTGGAATTAATAAAAGAAAAAAATAAACTTGACTTAAGCCTCAATCACCTCAAATAAGTGACAGCGTGAAGCAAGCAAAAGTCTGGCTTATCTATTTAACTGCACAAATCGAGGTCCATGAACTGATCTAAAAGGTTAAATTCTTATTGTAGGTTAAATTGCAAAGAAAATCACCTCACTGTTGTCGCATTAGGGTCATTCTTGAACCAGCTCTTGTAGATACCGTACATGTCGTCTCTCAGAGCACCACTGAATGTAATGATCAGGCTGTGTATCACTGGGGTCTGGGCGTTGAAAGCTAGAGCGCCAGAGGTCAGGATGACGCGCATAAACTGCAACTCCTTCTGCAGTTCGTAACGTTGAGGTATAACGTTGCTTCCCTGCTGTAAAACTACCGATCCGATGTCCATGTCATCCGCGTGTATGACGATCTCATTGACCCCAGCCTGAGTGGCTGCTAGCTGAATTGTAACAGTTCCGGAAAACGTCAGCTGATCAATATCGATCACCCAAAGAACGTTATAGTGAACGGGGCGTGTAGTTGTCGGTAAACGATAGTCTGATGGTGACGTGACGTTTCGTGATACATAGTCGCTCGGTATATATTCCTTTTCGAAAGGCTCTCCTTCGAATCTCTCGTCGGAGAATATGGTGTTCCTTGGCGGCATTTCGGGCAAGGCTAGAACGCACGTGCACGCCGCCGCGAAAATCACAAATTTTAATGTCGCCATCTAAAACATATCGGAATTTTCGAATCGATGTATGATTTTGTTGATTGATGAAAATCTTTTTTTTTTTTTTTATATCACGTGACATCTGATTTTAATATGCTGTTCATCTTAACAAAAAGCCTTCTTGTCAAATTTTCCCTAAGCTTTTATTATCATTGTTATAATCCAATTACTGTCCTTCGTGCTATCCCTGTCTGAACTACGCGACGAAATGCGACAGGTGCACTGAAAATCAATGGTAGCAGTTCCCCACAAGCAAGGCCAAGGAGACCTTTTCCGTTAGAAACAATAATTTTTGTACTTCAAATACGCTAGCATTTGAACTCGCCTGCAAGCGATTGTGGCCTACGACGTTTGCCTAATAAATTCGCTGTACATTTATTTTCTTTTATTCTTATTATTTGCTTTCATTCTTTTTTTTAAAAAGACTCAATGTACTAAACTACTGTATTGCATATTATCATCTAAAATTCAGGCAGTCTATTATCAATGTTATCAGCAAATTTATCAGTACAGTATAATTTTATTGGGTACCCTTATATCGATTTTACGAATTTAGGTACAATCATCATATTGTTATATGGATATACATAATATAATCAGTAATTGTTGATCGCAAAGATAAACAGTAAACAGCGACTCATTTATCTTTCATGAAATTTATTTCAACCTTGTAATATTAACGAAATTGCATTTAGGCCACCACAATTTGAGTTAATCTCCCAAAGTATACAGTATTTGTATGTGTTACGACAAAGTAGGATTCTTAATGACATTAACCAACCAGAGCATTTTTTTTACCGAATTATTGAAAACGGAAAATATGCAGCAAATGTCTTTTTTCTATGGAAAAGCATAAAGTCATATAAAATTATTCCAAAAGATATTTTTTTTATATGAAGATAAGAAAAAAATCGGTGAATCATTGAAGCCAATTTCGTCAAATTATTAGGAGGGATGAAAATCGCGTAGTAAAAATCTTATGAATACTGTAGTGAAGTAGTAATATATACATTGAGGTTTTACTTGAGCCTTACTTCTATATATTTTCATGTCTTAACTACATAGAATAAAACAAAGTCGCTTTCTCTGTCCCTATGTCCCTATGTATGCTTGAATCTCTAAAACTCCGCAACGAATTTTGATGCGGTTTTTTTTAATAGATAGAGTGATCGAAGAGGAAGGTTTATATGTATAATAATATATGCGCGGGACGAAATCGCGGGCAAAAGCTAGTATAAATATAAAACATGTTATTTTACTGCAATGCATCAAGCTTTAACTTGTATATGGAATTTAACAAGGCAAGTATTATCTCCCGTTTTCAGATCTCAGTTCTCGGTCGACCTAGCCGGGAAAACCTTATATTTGCTCAACTTGTAAACCTATAACTGAAATACCTATATATAGATTCGTGTTAATCACTACCGATATCACTATAGAGAGGAAGTACAAAAGCTAACAAACAAGAAGATTCAAAATAATTATGACACGCGCCTTAGACTTAACGAAGTTATATGCGCATTTAAATTGCAATATCACTTTCATTGAAACGTAACTCGCTATAACAGTTACGGAACACATAAGGAACGCCGTACACTACATAGTACGACATATTGTTTCCTGTCATGCGCAGCGTGGAAACGGGCACTTGGCTGCGTAGTAAACTAGTGCCTTAGTTTGATTTGCGAGACGTTGCAGACGTGTTTTTTTAGTGCGACTCGATTGCACGATTTGTGTTAAAATGAATAAAACTACGTACCCTGTAGTTTTACGGCGACGACCACTGCGAGGGCAACCGGGCCCAGTATTGGTGGCTATCGTCACCCACGCCCGCTATCGGGGATTACGAGAGTATACAAATTATCAATTTTATTCGTAGATTGCGATATGATTATAGCGGCCGATTAGATTCATTGTATACATTACCTCGTAATTTACAATGAATAATTAACATTGTAATCGAGTCAATATTTGTAAGGGGCCATCCACAAATTACGTTACACGAACTTCATGATTTTTTTATCAAAGAAATCCGCGGAGTAGGAGGTAGGGGTAGGAGTTCGGGGTCTCTTGGGGTAGGAGTTCGGGGCAAGTGGAATTTCTACCCATATCCATATCGAGTAGATGGAATGTGTCAAAAATGAAAACGCAGTTTATTTAATGATTACATTTAATAATTATAACTAAATTAAATTAAAGATAAATTACAATTAAAGTAACTGAACATATACCAAAACAAATTTACGGCATCAACCTGTTCATTTATTATTTTTAAGTTTACTTTTTAATTGTTGTATTCATAGCTATTACGTTATCATATTTATCTAGTGTGTCCATACAAATTTCCTATAATTTAATACATTAATTATTATCTAAATTTACAAACATTGACAATTACGTAAAAAAATATTTGAATTATCTATACTTTGACTAAACCTTTTTTACTTATTCTTTATAAATAGCGATATATCGAATTAATGCAAATATATAAAGTACGGCTGCTATATATTGCCATTAACAGAAACTGTAACAGAAAAAAAAAATTCTATGTCGTAAAACGGTTGTGGCAAAGTAATTAACAGCACTATGCCAGTAAAGTATATGTTAATCATAATTTTTTAATAAAACTTTTCTTGTTATAACCAGCAACTCGAATTTTTATCTTTCTTCATTTCAATTTCCAAACAGCCCAGTTATTCATGGATCAAAACGAAAGTAATTTTTATTCAAAACATAATTTAATTTTGTTACTTTTATTTAGAAAAATATCTTTGTCATTTCTTGAACCGTAGTTATAAATTTTATTACATTAAATACCACTATTTATGAACATAAGTCATATAAATAATTAAGAATATTACTTTTTCGTTTATTTTATAATTTAGTCTAACGATATACATAGAACCTAGCGTATCCTAAAGCTATATAGGATTGATATTTTTATTATATTACATAATATATTTTAATTATATGAACACGCAGTATGTTTTTTAACATAAAACCAAGTAAATACACTTAAAAAATACAGTGCGTTTGAGATTACAAAAAAATGTACGAAATAATTTTGTCGTATAAAAATTCCGACAATTTCTGAAGAACACGATATTTGACCAGAATTTTTTCAAATTTTATTTCGAAATTGCTTAAAAGCAGGTAAAGAAAAACAGTGTGAAAATCTTCTGTAAAATCAATTCCTTAAAAAGTGATAACGGAGCTGTAGTCTACACGAAATTTCTGGTAAATTGGGCAATATTTTAAATTACGAATGAAATTAATTAAATAAAAATAAAAATTAAAGTTTGGACTAGTGCGATTTTGAATATTTAGTACATTTTTGAGAGTCAGTATTAAATATTAATTTTCAAATTCACACGATTGGTTAGTACGATCACGTTACAAACAATGTGCCTAGTGCGAGTGTCCTCCCTACTCGATCGCGTTAACGTAAATTGCAATTTGTATGGAATTAAAACAGCGCCAACTGGTGCCAGTAACGGGAAGCTATTTTGCGAGCGCGAGTTTTTTACGCGCTTCACAGCGAGCATCGAATGGCAACTAGAACTTGTCAGTGAGAACGTTATCGCACGTGATTGGTTGTTTCAACAGCTCAGTGAGCTCGAAATACAAAATTTGACATTCGATACGTCAATGTCATAGCAACTGACACTTCGTGGCGCGTTTGGCATTTGCTCGATTAACGCGATAGTAAAGTCAGTCACACTCGGCACACGGAACATGATTTTCAACACGCAATATCTCCATATTCCACTGCTCCGTCCTGTATAGAGTCAGTATTCAAAGCTTTTCTTCGCTTGTCATTTTATTATCTACGAATACAATTTTGGAGACTTATAAATATTTTGAATGTCAATATCGCATTTAAGGCTGATTTTCATATCACTTTTGATTTTCACTTTCGAAGAATCGTAACGCGTGATAAATCTAGATTACCTTCAATTACATTATACCGAGATACCCAAAGCGCAGTTATAGTTAAAGATAGCGCAGTTATAGTTGACGGGAAGATGGCTTCCGTTCTGAGGGTAACCTGAAGGCATATTTACACTGTCATCTTTAGTATTTAACATCAGTGGCCGTAGCGTTGTCGGCTACCAGCAGCCAGTCCACTATAGTCTGGTAGTTCCTCTCCATCCACTGGACGTTGGCTGCCGTGCTCTCCACAACCTGCTGCACCGGTCGCCCCAGGTCGCTATCAGTCAGACATTCCGTAATAAATCTCTTCAGCTGTGGAAAAAAAAATTGGATCTTATACACATATGGACTTAAGCTTGTAAGATCAACTGAAATATCAACTACGGCTATTATTAAACAGGTTGTAATATTTGCTGATCGTATATAAAATATATACTTCGACAAACAAGACGAGTAACGCCATCTCGTAGAAAATAGTGGTACTATAATGTATCGCTACAATTATCAATATTAATAAGACTGGAACAAAAGCTGTAGTACCTCTTCATATTCGTGTGCTTGATTCAATCTTCTTGTAACAACTTTTACTATCGAGTTGAGTGTTGACACAGAACCGACACTGTAAACGTAAAAAAAAAATTTCAGATATATGTATGAATGTATGGATGAGTGATATGTTTCCTAGGTAATACTGCCGAGATTTTAAATAGATTCCTTCAGTTTCGGAAGTGCATCAGCAAACATTATGAGATTAGAAAAGGAATTAACTACTTTTTATAACATTATCGTTGTGTATATGCAAAAGTACTGGCTCCAGAATTGAACCTTGTTGCACGCCACGATTAATTGTTCGCCTTTGTTAATTGGATGAACTCTAACCAGTTCCGGATAAAGCAATTCTAAAGTCCATTAATTTCTAGCATTTTCATACCAGAATGACGATTGGAATTTAAATTTTTCGGTTGTAATAAAATTAATAACACAAAAGTGCCGATTAATGTAGGCATAATTTAATCAATAATCGTGGTAGTTATCGGTAATCTAATCTTGAGTTCGACCGAATTTATGTTAGTGAAGTGTTTTATTATTATTTATTTCCGTATGACCTTGTAAATATAGTGAGGTTACATTAATGATATTTGAGAAGTCACTATCGGCTTAAATAACAATAATTGCGTAGGAACTCTACAAACTTCACAATTTAAGCAGTAACGACAATGCTTGAGTATTGTCTATCATTTTATATAGTAACGAATGAAATGATAAACTTAGCACACAGAATAAACTAGCAAGTAACAAACTTGCAAAAATTGTATCGTATAACATAGGAATATATGAAACAATGAAAGACTATAAAGCAAATTAACATTAATTTGGTAAAAGATCTTAAAATGCATACGGATGCGTTACATCAACGATTAAAATATATCCGCGTCATAGTTTTATCAGAATACTAAAATGTATTATTGATAAAGCCGGCATTGATATCAAGGGAATTGTAATTAGTCATAATGTCCTTAATATCGATTAAACCAAATTTATTATTAAACCTCCACCGTAAACGCTGTATTAACAAGTAATGCTGAAGTGCGGAATGCCGGACTTTAGGTACTTTCAGAACAATTCCTTACAGAAGCTTTTCCTTCACCGTTATAGCGAGCGATATTGAAATGTATAACAGCATGTTACTATGAAAAAGCAGAGGTTGGTAACAAGATTTGATCTCCAAATTATCATACTAACAGGCTGAAAAGTCAGAAAGACTGAAATGCCTCTATATTATCCACCCTAGAAAATAAAATGATAGTTTTGACTGATCTTAAAATCCATAAAGTAACTGATTATATTCTAGAAGAATTCTACATAATCTACAAAGAAGAATTCTAAAGCAGTGTCAGTAACATTTTCTTACTCTCTCCCCCCCCCCCCAATTGCACGCTTTGTACAATTATGACAAGAATACTTACTATTCTTTAAGCCTCTGCCAGTTCGCTCTGACAAAGTTGAAGGCGATCGGTTCTCCGATCGAAGAACTGGCGACAGCCGAGAACACCCTCACAGTATCCTGCTTGCGGATGCCACTGTCGTTGCGTAAGGAGAGGTCCAGGTATCTGTAATGATGGTATATCTTATATTTTTGACCACGATTCTACCTGATAGGAAGCGTACGTGCATCATACGAATGACCATAGTTCCTAGAGAGTTCAGCCCTGCATTATACAGTAGACATTCGTCGAGTAACATAGACGCCTGCGGCCATTTATTAGGTACATCTATAATTAATATCCGAAACTGGCGTGTATGCACGAAGAGAGTGATGAGTGTAGAATAACCTCAAGTTTGTAAGGACAGAGATATTTGGCACTCGGTGCACCCTGTCTACCTCATTAGGGACCTGGCGTGATGGTATAATAATAACTGGGGACAACTCCACACACGGCTATCTGATTCCAAATCAGGCAGCTGAACGCCTGCGCTATGGGAACCGGACAGCTGATAAACATACGATATAATACTTATATATATACATATATATTTATTACCACCAGACAAGAAACAATTTTTGCAGATAGAAATATTTGGAAATCGGAACCATGATCTCCTCTTTTCCAGTCAGGGTCTCTAACCGCTCGACCATGAGGAAAGTCGATTTTGGTGTTTGCCCCGACCTGTACAGTAAGTAGGGCGCCCTGGTGCAGCCCAGCACGGACAGCAGCAGCTCCCGCTCGGAAGGCGCGCCGGCCACCAGGAAGCGCTCCCACGCGAACTGCCACTCGCGCGCGTCGCCCGCCTGCACGCCCACGCAGTACACCGTGCTGCGGATGTCCGCGTGGATGCTGAGGACGAGGACGTCGAAGCCGAATTCATAATCTATCACGTTGCTTTGATCTGGTATATCGGATTCATTGTGTGGTGTAACAGCTCTCGTGATAACGGTAAATTGAGGTTTTAAAGAGGGGTTCATATCTGTTGCTGCATCTAGATAGGCCCGAAGAATACTTTCGGGCTGCTCTGTAGACTGGGTTTGGTTGTTTGAAATACCCTAAACGCTTTTGGAGCGGCTAGATAGCCATTGGTTAACAATAAGTCGGATGGCCAGCATAAGGTGTTTCCATTGTATGAACCCTGAAAGTGTCCCAGCCTGTGCCCTCATCACGTGTCACCAAATCTATAAATACAAATAAAATTGAAGTGTCCGTCTGTGATTTCAAAGTACTATTTTCTCAAGTGCTTACAGTCGTTTACACGATACTGATACACCAAAAAGCTTTAATAAATCTCTGTCCGTCTGTCTTTCTGTTCGTCCGGGCTAACCTCTGGAACGGCTGAACCGAATCCAATGGGACTTTCAACGGGTAGAGAAGGTTACAACCGCGCAACCGCGAGGCACAGCTCGTTTTTAAAACAAAACTTGGTTTCGCGAGTCACATTAGAGCGGGCGCTCGTGACGTCACCGAGCCGACGGATACGTGTCGGAACACGTTATAACTTGTACCGGCAATGTGCTCGGAGTTTTTTTTCGCCGGCAAAGCCGAAGTGCGACGACTAAAACATGACCTTCATTGAGTATCTTTGTACCTTACAATGAATAAAACAATTTGAATTTGAATTTGACTCGATGGTGTCGTTTGGTGCTGGAACGTACTCGTTGTAAGCGTCGGGGTTGGGCGTCAGCATCCAGTTGGTGTACATGCGCACGGCGTGCTGCAGGCAGTCGGCGTGCTGCAGGTGGCAGGCCGCCGCCAGCAGGTCGGCCCGCTGCTGCGCGCGCACCACGCTCTCGTGCGCCGCCACCTGCCAGCCCAGCTCCTCCACCGCCGCGTGCAGCAGCCCCAGCACGTACCGCTGTGTAGCAGTCGCGAGCTTTTGCTTATAATCGAAGTCGGAAATCCTTACATCAGTAAGGATTTACAATACTACTACAATACAATATAATGCAATACAATACAATACAATACAATACAATACAATAATACTACAATATTAAATAAAGTTTCACTCAAATGTATGTTTCCCGTTATATCTCCAGGTTTTCGAATTTTATAATACATACATATAATTGATGATTGATAATATTCGAAAATTTGTTTTAGCTTAACGTTTTGTTTATTTAAAAACTATCAATGCGGATCATAAATGTTGTTCTGGTAATCGAACCCACGACCGCTTTTGCAGTCACGATCTAACTGCTCAATCAACAGCCCCGTAGAAGTAGCGTGTAATACCTTTCCGTGTAAACGAGCTAGCTGATAGCCTTATAATCTACATTACGGTAATGTTATAACATAATCCGCTTACCATTTTAATACCAGAATTATAATCCTACAAAATATCAAAGTCAACCATTCCAGTAATTGCTATTGTCAATCAACCAGAGGAGACGTGTTTTATCAGAGTTTTTCACGATAACGAATCGCAACGGAACATTTTTAATATACTATTTTGTAACACCTAACGCCATCTAGTATTCATTGGGAGAACTACGTATATACATATTTTTTCTTATAATTTTTAATATTGTATCTTTGACTCATATTTAACGACCATCTATTTTCTTCTGCTCCATACCTCAAATAACTTTTACTTTAACAATTTGTAAACCTAGTGGAAACTTTAATGATTAATGAGTTTTTAAAATTATGTATGTAAATACATATGTACAACCCCAATGGTTATACAATGTATTGTATGTTTCCCAAATAAATCCATACTAATATTATAAATGTGAAAGTAACTCAACTGTGACGTCATCACGGCCAAACCGCTGAAGAGATGGTGATGAAATTTCATATCGAGATACTTGAGGGTCTTGAGATGAACACAGGCTACTTTATTCTCCCATTTTTATTTTATTTTTCCAGAAATTTCATTGTTTTACAAAAAGGTCGCCGAAAATGGGCGAAAGGAGATTGTGGAGCAACATATAGGCTACTTTTGTCCTAGAATTCCCGCGGGGTCGTTATTTACGCGGGAAAATCGTTGTGATACACTGATTTCCACGCGGGCCAAATCGCGGGCAAAGGTAGCAAAGGTATAAATAACCAAATAAATAAATGTCCATTGCAATGTGAAAACCGACCTTATACTCCAGATAATAAGCGCCCTTCGACAGCATGGTATCGATGTAGCCCAACGCCATCAGCCCCGCCTTCCACGGCACGTAGCTCTTCTCGTGGATCAGGTAGCTGGTTATGTCCAAAGCTATTCGGTAATCGAGCCGCCCGGACAGCGCCAAGTTCATGGCGTCGTCGATGATCTGGGCGCGGTTGATGGGGTGAATCTCCTCGAACCGGGACGGGTCATTCAGTACCTTGATCAGCATCTCCCAATTACGCTGATCGTAGTTTATCCGGTAGAACCCTATGAAGCCAAAGACGATATTATCCTAGAGCAGTGTTTCTAAAACGTTTTCAGTGCGCGGACCCCTAGGAAATCAAGCACAATTTCAAGGACCCCTTAATAAAAGAGCCAAGAATAAATTTAGGACAATTTGTTGACAACATGGCGACCATTTTTAATTTATTTATTTATTCATATTTTTATTCTTAATCAGCACGATTATACAAACCATTTTCACCAATTAACACAAGATTTCATGCATAAACTAATTCTTTATAATTTAATTAAATCTATAATCTATCGAAGCAGTGATAGTCTAGTGGTTGAAATTCAGCCTCCCACTCCGGGGGGTCTGGGTTCGATCCTGGCAGGCACCTCTGATTTATTATGTGCGTTTTATAAGTACAATTTAAATATCACTCGCTATAACGGTAAAGGAAAACATCGTGAGGAAACCTGCACACCTTAGAGATCTTATAAATTATATTATAATATTTTCTGAAGCGTGTGAGGTCTACCAATCCGCACTTGACCAGCGTGGATACTATGGCCTAAATCCCTCTCACCATGAGAGGAGACCCGGTACAGCAATGGATCAACAAAAGGGTGGAAAAAAAAAAAAAAATAATCTATCACCTGTCTGTTGTATGTTGCCAATAAACCATTCATCTTTCTTGAGAGTGATATTGCTCACGACGATGGACTTGTCCCCCCGCAGCCACAGCTTGGGTCGCGTGGACTCAAAGTCACGCTCGGACTCCGTGGTGTAGGACACAGGGATCCACCAGAGGGGAGGTTTCTGTTCGTCTAACGTGTTGTTAATTAGAACGAATCGCTCCTGTAACATTGGACATTTACTTTAAAAAAAGAAACACTTTATTTATATCCTTACGACAGCACGACATAATAGGAATAATAACTAAAACGAACAATATGAAAATTAAAAACTAAAAAAATATACAAACAAAAGTAAAAACAAAAAAAGCAACTAAAATAATTGGATAAGAAATAGTAAAAAAAAACTGTGATTGTTATCCGACAAATTTTAGTAAAACCAATGTTTTTACTATGAACGCGTTGAATTTTTTATCTATGTTTCTAATGCACAGACGTTATAATTACAAAAAAAGAACTTACGATATTGTAAGAAAATATTTAATTCTTATTGGTCAACGAAAGAAAACATTGGTGAATTATACATTACGTCACTCCTCCATACCTGTTTGAATGTAATAGTCCCGCTGTCGTAATCCCTGTTGATGTTCAGAACGGGGAAGCCAGTCTGCAGGGTCCAGGAGTCCATCACCACGCCGACGTCGGCGTCGAACGCCCCCTTGGCTCGGGCGGAGTTGGTCAAGGCGCTCCACAGGTCCCGCTGCTCGGCGTCGCCAAACTTCTTGGCATTCAAGTAGTCGGTGATGCCGGAGTTGAAGACGTCGTCAGTTAGGAAATGGTTCATCATTCTGAGTATAGCAGAACCTAAAATGGACGAGTTTAAAATGACATCTTTGTTTTCTACCGGATGCCTATATTAGGGTTCAAACAAAAGCATGAAGGCATGAATGTTCGTTCTGTATGTAGGTTCTGTATCTATGTTTGCAAGCTTCACCTAGGTCAATATTACAAATGGGAATTGTCTACAAACATGTATCTCACTTTAGAGTAAGACTCCGTACTGGGTAAATATGTGCCTTAAAACGGAACCATTTTTCCCTTCGAAAAGATACGCTTGTGGAAATTTATCCAGTGTTTCCTTACTCTGTTAGGTCGTTTGTAGTCAAATTAATTTTTCCTTTCTGAGGGATTCTTCGATACCTAACGCTTGCAAATGTGACTGGCGTTACCAGGAGATAGGAGATAATTGCAAACTTTCGTAATTCATTACCTTTCCCGTATGAGATCTTGTCGAAAATAGCTCCAATCTCTTCCGGGTTCCCAACCTCTACGGAGATTTGGTGAGACGAAGTGAGAGCATCCAGTTTGAACACGCTTTGGACCTCATTCAGTACAAATACTTCCATCAGTTTCCAGCTTTTCTCCACCTATAACGACATCTAGCCATGCTAAAGATAATAATATCAAAATACATGACAGGTATATACTATGTCTGTGTGTTTGGCAATTATGCCTTCAAACCGGACGATGTCAAATACTGTCTACTGCTTAACAGCAGAGTCAGAGAAAAATCTGACAACTTGGTAATATTAGAGTAATCGTTTACTATGTAGTGTTAGATATTATTCAAGGTTAGCTATTAACTAACTATGAATTCCATTGTCAAAACTCTCTATGAAGAAGAATAAATTACATCTTCAGCAAGATAAGGTCACTCAAAAGCTTTTCGGTGAACAAAAGCAGAACGACCACTAAGATGAATACGGTATTGGTTATTCCAATTTGATTTCAAATATAGAACAAACTCACGGCATCTACTGCGACGTACTCCACGTAGCTCGCGAAGCCTTCGTTAAGCCAAATGTCCGACCACCAGGCCGGCGTCACGAGGTTACCGAACCACTGGTGGGCTATTTCGTGCGCGACCACTGACGCTACGCGAGCCTTTGCCGTTGTGGGCGACACTCCTTGATCGTAGAGCATAGCGATTTCCCTAAAGATAGATATAAGTAAAAAAGAAAAAGATAAAAATTATACATATTAAATGTAAAATGTTATTTGTAAATGCAGATACCAATTTAAATGTTTCTTTAATTTTAAAATGCGTATATACCGCTAAACGCTTCTGTAAAATATTTGTATGTTATTATTTTTGTGGAAAACAAATTTTTTCGAGTATCATAACATCATAGATTAACTTATAACACAAAAACTTTAGAGAAATAAGGTTTTCTCATTTGCAAAATATCCTCAACCTTTGTCAACGGTCCAAACAGGGTGACATTTAAAAATAGAATGACAGATTTAAATATGGAAACACAGATTAGTGATGCTCAAAATGGTGGGCGTGTTTAAATAAATCATGATTCTCATCTCGAACGCCTGAGCGGTACAAATGGTGCACGACTAATCGTCAAACCAGATTTCCCCAACGTCCCCCGACCTTCAATACCCGAGAGGGTGCGAAGACAAATTGCGTACACTCACACCAATTATGCAGAAATGATAGATGACGCCCTACGATAATTAAGCGTTACATTGTAAGGGTGATAGCACACTTGAGAGATTTTGTTTCAGTATACAATCTAATCACATATTATGCTCATGTAATATTCGAATGACCTACCAGCGTGAAATGGTCACTCTGAGCAATGCTAGAATGGGAGGTTACCTGAACGTGAGCAAGCCCCAGTTCTCCATGGCGCCAGCTTTGAAATCCGGCAGCGCGATCATATCAATCTTCGGCAGCGGGAACTCAATTTTGTAATAATCCTCCAGGAACTTCAGGATTTTCGGGCCTATGTCCAGAGCGTACGCCGCGGACGGCAAGGCTTCCTTCCGAGCCCAAACGGCGAAGTTCCTGTCACTCATGTTCCCGAAGTCGGTGACCGCGAACGCCACTAAGTAAGTGGACATTGGTAGAGATTCCGCGTAATGATCCCATTCGTAGTGTTTTAATGCGGCACTGAAAAGAGTTATAGACGTTGCTGCTTGTTAAAACGATGAAATTTTGTATTGTTATTAAATTTGTGCAACAAAATATGTAATTAGCATTCATTTTCATTTGTTATTTGGTATAAACTAGATTATTCTTATTATAATTGCGTTTATGGTGGTATCTTGTTGTGCAGAACTATTTCTTAATTTTCTTTTACTCCTTCATTTTATTGCCGTGTTTATGTCATAAAACTTTTACACCTGTTATAATATTTTACCGCGAAAGTTCAGTAATATTTCACATTTCAATAAAGGAGTTTTCAGTACATGTAGCGAAATAGAAGCTATAGTTAATCGTGTATTCATTATTTGGTGCATGCTAATGAAAATAATATTTCCAATTATTTTAATATGAATTACTAATAATATAAGGATAATATGAACGCCTGATGAAACACATTTGCAATGTTTGCTTACGAGAATGACATTTACCTTGTGAATTATGCGAAAGTCGCACAGAATATATATTAGAATTTACCTAATGCTATCTCTTTAGGATTTTATAGCTTCACCGAGTGGGTTACACGTAAGAGTCAATTAAGCCAAGAATTAAGTCGATTACCGCTTAGAAAACCACAAGTTACTTAAACTTGCAATGTAAAGGTAGTTTCTGAATCACACGACATGATATAAAGATTTTGAAAGAAAGTATTGATCGCATTTTACTTTCAAAGTCATTCAATAACTGATTATACTTCAAGTATTGTACGTATTGGAAATTGTTGTTTTACTCACTGCTTCTCTTGCCTAACGATGTTCATATTCGACACGGAGCTCATATTGGCGGGGCGAGCGATGCTGATCGTAAACCTCGCTTTCAATGCTGGTTCGTCGAAACACGGGAACGCTCTCCGGGCATCTGTTGCTTGGAACTGCGTGACTGCTATCCATCTAAAAGCACAGAAAGATCACAACGCGAGAACATTGTTGTGTACAAAATAGATCTTAGAGAAACGTTTGACTGGTTTCAATATCAGACTTCATATCCTTTATCAATGCTTATTTTATGTTTATGATTTAAACTTTTCCTTTGATGCATTTTCAATACCGTAGACCCAAAGTTTGTCGTCTTTCGCATATAACATGGCGTTGCGAACGTAATGCTTAGCGGCATTGTCGTCCAGTCAACCATGTGCGACTGTCATATATTAATGTAGGCTATATAAAAACTGGAAAATTACCTATCTACATTAAATATTATCCAATCCAAAAAAGATCGATATAAATAAAATGTACTGTTTAACCTTAACCTGCTCTTAAAGTAGTCGATGAAAGGAATGGAACTGGAGACGTGGAAATATACAATTGTGTAATATTTCTAAGCTCGTTCACTTAACATCCGTATCGCAAGATGCTTAGCTTTCTTTTTCAATATATATAGCTTGTTGGGAATAAGGGGAAACACATTTTATTGTTCTGCAGTCCGCACCGCTGCTGCGTTTGGAATGAAAAAGGAAATAGCAAGCCTACCCCATCTCCGGCATCTGAATTGAAAATGTCTAGAAAATCTGCAACCACAATGAAGAGTACTGGCAACATGATAGATGTGTATTCATATTGATAGAAGTAGTGGAAGTAGATTTTAAAACTGTAAGTCTCATTTCTAAAGGTCAACAGAATAGAGTGGAAATGAAGGTTGTTTTGTAAACAATGAAGATTCAGTGGCTACTGAGCCATGAAATCAGTCCACGACAACCTTTATAAATAGACAGTAAATGTTTGGCAAGAAATGAGATTATACTTACTTGTAAGATAACTAACAGCAGAATATAAACAGTCGTACAATAAAATTCTAAAAAAAAATAGCTATCCTAATCTAGGTTTTGGTCGACACGATAACTAATTATAGCACGAGTAAGACAAACATTACATCCCAAAACATTCCTTATTAAACAACTAATCACTACTACGAAAGTAAAGAAAGGAAAGTCATTGTTCACTCGAAAATCATAAATAGCATTTTCAAAAACCCTCCTAAACGAAACCAATTTAATGTCCCTTAAAACATCAATACTCCTAGAATTTTGCTTGTAAATCTATTCATATATCTGTGTAGAGTGCAGACCATTGTAAGGTAATCACTACACAAATGGATCCACAACAATGGTACTGTAATTACATCATTAATAACGCTCACATTGTTCGTACTCCTATTATCTCCTCAACTGGATCACGCAAATACACATATGACGAATGATCTTATGAAAGCACGAGAAGCATTTGTTAATGTCAACATGAAAGTAACTTTACAGCGACGCCCTATCAGAATCGCACGGTAGTACGCAAATGAAGAAAAAATCCTACGGGATATTCCGTTTATAGACTAACAGAAAGGACTTGTCAAACTATTCACGTTCAAGGAACACATATTCTTTGATTCGTATTGTGTATCAAATTGTTGATGTTTCACGGAAGATATGTTTTACTAAGGGTCTTTGAAAATGTTTTACGAATCGATCTAAAGGGCTACAGCATTTCATTATTAGACTTAATAGTGAAACTATAATCTCCTGCGTTATTAATTGGAATAATTTTGTACACCTATATGAATCTCAATAGTTCTATGTTTATACTAAGACAAGTACAACCATATCTGAAAGGTCTGGATGGATTTAGATCGACACCATGCGTACAGGTAAAATAACCTTGTTTCAATAACAAAGGCTATTTTGATATTGAAGGTCTTGGTATCGAGGTTAAATCAACCATTAGTTCTAAAGGGAATAGTATCTTAGTAGTATAACCGACTGCCGCTGTAATGATTCCTTTTTTCAAAGTTACAACGCTTGATGTAACTGTCATATATGAGTCTGGGTTTATGTCTTCTATTACGAACTAAGTTTCATCGTCGAAAACAACCAAATTGGCGACAAAGTGACTATGCCAACTTTCATATAAAAACCTTCGATCTGCAACCACTCATTAAATCGTTTTTAAGCCAAGTCATTTCTACATAAATCCATAGAAACAAAAATATTAATAATACATTTATCTTAAACACAGTCCAAGCGATTCATGAAAATATCAACGAGATTGTAATTAGCGAGTTTGTATTCAAAGCATCCGTTTATTGGTCTTAAGTATAGATCGTTAAGTCATGTACAGCGTACCAAACACATATAGCTTGACCTCCGCGAAGACTTATGTACTAATACTCATTACCTATTGTCAGTACCAAGTTCCTGATCTTGTTGTTACTATTTGAATCCTTCTTTAAATTTCCTTAGACTTCTAATTTATACCAATTTAAGGTTACATGTAGGTTGGGTCGTTCAATCGTTTCTATGTTGCTATTCAAAATCTTTTACTGTTAGCATTTTCTTCATTATGCAAATTATTTCAAACATCTATAATTAAATAGAACGATCTTTTAGATGTATTTCTCGAATTTTTCTTCGGTATGGTCTTTAAGTAGTGTCCAATAAAATATACACAAGTTAAATGATTTACCATCAACCACGACAATAACACAGGTTGAGAAGTTGTAATAAACAAAACCAATGACTAAAAGGCATGAGACAAATGTGTAGCTAATGAAAGGGAAGATGGTGCTCTTTGTACAGATGATAATACCCTTTCTGAAGGGCCCACTTAGACAGTTGCAACCCTTGTACGCACGCAGTGTTTTTCACATCCGGAAAGAGTACAAAGCTGATCACCTCCTATGGTGAGATATGAATTGTTATTCATAAGCGATATAAAAAAGTTTCTTTACGCAATGAAAATTACAAATTAAACAAAATTAACAATGACATAACTAACGAAGTATAAGTACAAAGAATAACAAAAGATTTTTATTTTATTGTAAAACGTAAGTATACATTTCCTTCATCTACAATTTCTTCACAACATCAATATCAATTTTTTTATGCTTGTGTGAAAATGAATCATAATTATTATTATCATTGTTATTATTGCTAATTATTATTGTTTGTGCGTCTATTTCTAATAAACTGCGTCTAACGCGCACGTACCACGTTGGTTCAAGACTGATTCATGACTGGACAATGGTTTTTTATTACTAGGGGTTACGAGTGTTTCTTTAAAACAAGAACTAACGATGTGATGGGAACCATTCTTAGCTAGGTTTTATTATGAGATCAGAGAATACTTTTTAACGACCGGGCCGAGGCCGCTGGTGTTTGTACAAACCGTAGCGAACTCACGGATACACTTCGTGGTCATATTAATGCACACCCTTATGAAATAATGGTAACTAAGTCAATGCTGGAAGTATTTATTCGCTGGCTTTTTTTCTCGCAGTGTACTTACAACCCAAGTGCACAGAGAGCAAGTGATAAAAAATGTTGCTGCTTGAACTTATTAAATACTAGCTATTGCCCGCGACTTCGTCCGCGTGGAATAGTATCTATTGCAATGAAAGTATCCTAGGAAATCAAAATTCTGCCCAAAGTCACTATTCCACGCGGACGAACTCACGGAACGACGCTAAAAAAATATTTATTTTTTCCCAAAAAGTATCCTATGTTACTGCTAATACCTCCAAGAAAATGTGCACAAAGTTGCATGATGATAGGATGATAGGATAGGAAGAAAAGGAACACGTTTCAAGCTCACCTTGTCACCTTCTTTTCTTCGTACGAGCTTCTGTAGAACCCGTGCAGGTTGTCATTTAGGATCCCCGTGTACGTTATGTTCAATATGTACTGTTGTCCCGCTATCAGCGATTCCGTCAGCGTCACGATATGGAACTGTCTGGCCACATCCTCGACTTTCCTCATTATCATCACCTCCGTCCCGTCTTTCTTGTACAAGTGAATACTGTGAAAAAACAACTCTACACCGTGAAACGTGATTTTGTTCGTAACGTTTTTCACCGTTATCACTACACTGACTTCGCCGTCGAACGTGAAGTTGCCTTCGTGGATGTACGGCGTCAGTTTCAGGTAATAGCTGTCCGGTTTCACGTCTCTCGGCAATCTTACGTCGGTGACCGCGTCCCTTTCGTTCTCCGTGGTCGTCTCTATCGCGTTTGTGGTTATTTCAACGGGCAAGACACTTTTACTACTTTCAGTACTTAACGGTAACACTAAGAGTTTCGTTTGGTCACAGTGGGTGAGTTCGTATTTTGTGACGTTCGCCAACTGGTCGGTCCTCGGGCAGGCCGCGAAGTTGTACACTATGAACGCGGTGGCGACTAGCGCGAGGGCAACAATGATTAGGATGACGAACGCGAGGCTTTTCGAGAGATAGACCCCACGCTTCGTCTTAGTGGAGAAGTCGCAGGTCTGCGGGTTCCCGTCCATGATGGTGAGCGGTTCTCGAGCCTGTGTCATCACAGCGCCATCTTGCTATCTGCAATGAAGATCGAAGTTTAATTGATATTAAGGCATTCGAATTGATGTCTACAAAAATTCTAAATATTAAGAGGTGATTATTTATAATGTTACCCGCGGATTCACACGCGCGGTCAAAATTTTTTTATTTTTGTAATTAGGATGTATTAGATTTGCTGTTTTGAATGGTTTTTCCACCTGCGCCTGTATTCAAAAAGTAAAAAAAAAACAATAAATATCTTTATATTTACTGTGTACATAAAAATAAACATAATACAAAATAGGATACTGTCTAAACTAGATTTATGCCATTACAATATTCTCGTTTAAGCTTCAATTGTGTTTTCAGCTTACGTTGTTCTGTGTAACATTGATTAAAGTTAACTTCATCCTGCTCGGCTCATTTGATAAGTTTCAGGGTCAATAAACCCGAGCTAAAGCCCTTCTCCTCTTGCGCTATCACGTACTGAACTATTCATTGCAAAGGTGTTTGAACTTACCATATCTAACGTAGCCTTTATGAATATTTTTAATCTTTAATTTTGTTTAGGTTCATTTTGAAGACTTGTGAATGTTATCGTTTTAACGATCCAAATAAATTTTATTAAAAATAACATTAAACTTTTTGTTTACATTCGTAAAGGAAAAGTACTTATGTGTCTTGATTCTTTATACGTATAATGTAAGTAAGTAATGATAAAGGAATTTAGGAAATTTCAACCGGAAATGGGTAAAATCGGAATAAAAAGATTAATAAAAAAAAACTTAAATAAATTAAAGACCAATAAAAAATTAATACATTGACACATTTTTGAAAATTCGATATCTGCGCGAGAAAAACCGCGGGCAAACGCTAGTCTTTGTATGTACCCAAATTTGTTCAAAACAAGTTTTGTCTTTGTCTTCGTCAAAACAAACAAAAACTTGTTGTCAACAAGACATCAAAACCCGACATAATATCCATGTCACAACAAGCGTTCGTCCAATTGTCTTCGATTACAAAGCGATCATATCGCTGATGGCCCGCAAGAAAGTACAAAGGGATAGCGTAGGAAATAAAGCCCTCTGTGTTCAACAATCAACTGCATTCGACTCAGATTTAAATCTGTGAAAGTAATTAATGAAAGAATCGTTTCAAGTCACAAGCTTTGCTCTCAATAATTACAATATTTGTTTTACAAAGACAAAGATTGCACAATTGAATTTGAATTTTACAGAATTATTAGTTTAATCCATATTTTGCCCTTTAATGCGAATAAATTGTTATTTTGTCTACAAAATCTTTAATCTTAATTTATGCTTGTGGGTAATAATGTTCACATCAAGACAACAAATATATCTGAATTTAATCATTTGTGCTCGGCGGGATTCGAACCCCCTACAAACAAACAACAATAAACACATTTAGAATAATAATATAACATTCCTATTCAAATTCCTTTTGCTAAATACAAGTGAACTAAATTCACACTAGAAGTCTCAATTATTTACAATTTGCTCGACGGGAATCAAAACCGCAACAAACAAACAACAATAAACACATTTAGTATAATAATATCACATTCCTATTCAAATTCTTATTGCTATCTACAAGTGAACCAAATTCACACTAGAAGTCTCATTCATACATATTAGCGATCTGCTACAAACTCATTTGCTGCTGCTTTTCACATGAAAAAACCGCTGTCTCTTATAACTTGCACTGCAATATGCCACAGTGCAAGTGTAATAACGGCCGCGAGCGACTGAAATGGGTCAAAGAATAACGCCACTTAAGTTTAATGATTCAACTTTAATTGATTCAACGTACGCTCTGAAATGTATTATCCCTTTTACTTGGTACGATTGGTGGGGTACTTTGATGGGCTGTTGCTAATCAAATACAAGCATTTTGAGCACGCGATAAGCGGTTAAACGGCTTGGAAGCGTCAGAGGCGACCAACGTTAAGCGTTTTCGGAAGTCTGGGGGATAAGACATAGAAATCCTATCAAATGTTCAACATCTTAGATGTTCTTCACTGCCCTCTATGTTCAGTGGTTAGGAAATCTAACTGCCATACTGGAGGCGTAATATTTGATTCCCAACCAGTACACTTTTTGTCTTGAGATAAAACAAATCGTGCGCGGAATTGTCCCAATTATTATTATTATTATTATTCCCAAAACTTCTCTGCAATATGCATCGCTAGCAATTTCACGATTAAAGTTCCATGACGCGCGAATCTCGAAACGAAGAATGTGTGAAAATGAACTTGATAGCGTGATTCATAAGTACAGCGCTGTAAGTATTTACGAGTCTTGGCGGTAAGCCGCTTACAGTTCCACCCTTACAGCCGGAGTGCCCATTGTGAGGGTACCCTAATAGCTTCCGTCCGACTTCCTCTTGTCAGTTTTTGCACGTGACTTGAGCACTCATTGTTTTGGTCCAAAACAAGTGCTCGAGTGTGAAAGTATTTCGCTGTTTCGCAGCGCTCACGCATAATGCCTTATGTCGATTAAAACAAAGGACTATAAAGGTAGGTTCACATAACATAAAACAACACCCCACTTCCATTCTGATATAACTGATTTAGGTATTATTACTTCTTTTAACTATTATGACTGCCTCGTTGGTCGAGCGGTTGCTAGCGCGACTGCCGATCGGGAGGTCCTGGGTTCAAATCCCGGGT
>DWEM01000198.1:0-22527 GCA_018245935.1 Agara belti belti
CTGACGGAGGACGCAACAGCATTGAGGTATCGGAACTTGACGGAATGAACAGAAAAGTATTGGTCTGGACCGGATTAGGTAAAAAAAACCTATTTTTCCTTCTGTGAAAGAGAAAAGTAGTCAAAAATTGAATTTTCATAATATTGTATTTCTTACAGACTCTCCCCGCGCCATCGCTTTATACTACGAAGGCGGGTACATGTTCTGGTCAGATTGGGGTACTTCAGCAAAGATCGAGAGAGCTGATATGGATGGCAAAAACAGGTAGATTATTATTGTAGATACTGATGAAATTTAGTACAAAATCATGGTTTTTAACAAATTCTTGATTTTACTAAGTAAATATTTTTACAGACGCATCATCGTCGATAATAATATAAAATGGCCGAACGGTCTCGCCGTTGACAGGATTGAAGGTCGCCTTTACTGGAACGATGCAAAAGTTCTCACCATTGAAAGTTCCGATTTCAATGGTAACGATAGGAGAATATTGATGAATGAAGTACCATATCCCTATGGCATTGTAATTGTAGGCCAACATATTTACTGGACGGATTGGAAAACTAAAGCACTTCACAGAGCTGATAAATCTAATGGAAAGGAACGTTTGATTATTAGAGAAAATCTTGACGGTTTAATGGATATACGCGCTATTCAGGTACTTTGGAACAGTATTGAAAAAATTCATGGTTATAATGCATCTAATATTGGAACAGTCTTGAATATTTGAGTTTATATTTTTAGGGTGAACATGTAGTAGAGGACGTTTGCAACGCTAATGGTCTGAAGAATGGTGGATGTTCGCACCTGTGTCTCCGTAACCCGCAAGGCTTCTCTTGTATTTGTCCAACTGGTTTATTATACGAAAATGAAACGGAACCAAACCCAAAGATCTGCAAGAAACATCCTGACAAGTTCCTTGTGTTCGCTACAAGAGACTCGGTTTCCATGATATCCTTAGACACCCCAGAACAATGGGACTATAGCCTGCCCTTAAAAAATGTCCTCAACTCCATTGCGATTGATTTTCATTGGGAAAAAAAACTCATTTACTTTACTGATGTTAACACCGACAGCATAAGGTTTGTATAAAGAAAATAATAATAATTTGTATTATTGAAGGTGTTTTATGAAATTTGTAATTTAATCATTATTTTTCACCCTTGACTTAATTTAATAGAAATCATAGATTTAAAAATATATTCTAGGTCAATAGATATGTCGAATATAACTCAGAGTACGGATATAGTTACAACTAGGCTAGACACTCCCAACGGGCTGGGCGTGGATTGGATTGCCGATAACCTTTATTGGACCGACAATGATTATAAGGTACTATTTTCTCATTAGATGACCGAAATTGTAATTTAACCTCCATAAATTATTTGGAAATGTTTTAGGACTAAATAATAAAGAAATATAATAATTGTTTGAAATTTTAGATCCTTGAAGTGGCGAGGTTGGATGGGTCGTCGAGGAAAACTTTAATATCTGGATTAGTAGAACCACGCTCGATAGCTTTGTTCCCAGCCAAAGGGTTAGAGAATTATATCCTACTTGTTCTTTTTCATTGAAACAATGTGCTTAATATAAAAATAAAATGTAATATTTTCAGTATGTTATATTGGAGTGACTGGGGTGAAAGTCCATATATAGCACGCTGTGCCCTCGATGGAAGTCAACGAACACTTATCATTAATCACGACATAGGATTTCCAAATGGACTAACGATTGATTTTAAAGATAGAAGACTTTACTGGACTGACGCTTTAAAAGACAAGATAGAAACCTCTGACCTGAATGGTCAGCATAGAGTACAGCTGATTCTTGATGCTAAAAATCCTTTTGGGATGACTCAGGTAACTGCGGCAGCGGAGATTGTTGAAGATAATAGAACACTACACGTTTACTTTTCTTAAAAGTCAAATACTAATAATTATGGTTTTAGTTCCAGGAATACATATACTGGACTGACTGGTATAGAAAATCGGTAATGAAAGCTAATAAAAGAACAGGACAAAATGTATCGGCTTTAACGTCGGATCTAGAAATGGGTATGGAAATAAAAGCAGTATCAGCAGACCAACAACACGGGTGGAATCCTTGCAAGGAAGATAATGGAGGATGTACTCATCTTTGTTTATTTAGAGGATATGATTACATATGTGCTTGCCCTGACGAACCCGATAGCCGAATCTGCTCCACGAGTAAGTCACAATATCGAAATCATTGGTGTTTTCTTACATGTCGTGATAAAACCCGAAGTAAAATATGAATGTTGTAGTGCCGTGGATAATGTCTGTCAATGTAAATCTGTTGAAGAATTACCCTTTTCAAAGCCTTCAAAAATTCTTATTAGTGCTACATGCTTCATGTATTAAGAAATCTGCGATGTTGCTAGTAGAATGCTTCAAACTTCCCTATTTTGTTCTGTTAAAGTATGAATGTAAATATGTGTATGTGTTTAGCTAAACAACGCGCAGAGAGAAATATTAAAATTTTTGATTATGGTAAGTGCAGAGGGTAGGATAATAAGTCATACGGTCACTTATACAATATTTCTCTCTGCAGCACCAAACCTACTTGTCGAACTGAGAATGCCCTCACATTATCCGTCTTATTACGATTACATGGATATTGAAGTTGGGACAGTGCCCACGTCGTCGCCCGCCTCGATAACCGTCAGCCCCGCCACGGTTCTTACGGCCATCGGTTTGTGCATCTTTGCAGTCTTCATCCTGGCTGTGGTCACGTGCTGTTGCGGTAAGTCCCATGTTATTTTCAAGTTTACAGGTAAATTTATGATTCATAGATTTATTCGGTTTAATCAATGTTATATTTAAGAAAAAATATTTAGTGTATTATATTTTATTAAAATATGCTAATCCGCACCTGACCAGCTTGGTAGACTACGGTCTAAAACCTCACTATGAGAGAACAGTTGTGTTCAGCAGTGGAACAATAGGAAAGGATTATTAGCAAAACACTGTTGTTAAGGAATTTAAGACTTGAAGTATAATTTATATGATCGGTTTTCATGTTGTTCATATTGCATATCGTTTAAATGTTATTATGAATCCTATTTGTTGCTGCTTTTATTTGAAAAATATTGTATGTTGCAATGCAGTACGGAAGCACCTGAAACGCGGGGCAGAACCGAAGGAAGACTTTGGCGATAGTACTGGTCACATTTCGTTCCATAACCCCAACTATAGCGCCGCCGCCGCCGCGCTGGATCCCGACCGCCGACCGCGTTTCCAAGGCATCTTCAAGTACGACAAACATCAGGTAAACCATTAAACGTATATACCTATGTATAATAACATGAATAAACTTCATATTTACGTTTCCCATGAAATCGTAGTAACACTGATATTTCTATCTCCATCTCCGTGAATAAATCACAATTTTTTACTTTGCGGTGGACGCCATCATACCTCAAATTTGATTCTACCTTCTTTAATAAATTTTGATTAATCTCTATATCGCTGAGTCTTTTCAAATATATTATAAACAAGAGTTAGTTGGCAATAAACCACTTATCTGCCGGTTTGCTGTCTTTATTTTAATATGCTATCAATCACAAGCTACCGTTTTTAATCCCTGTCTGTAGTAAGCTCTGAGGATGATCCTAATTGAACATATTCTTCAGGATCGATTGGCGAACGTGTATATTCCGGAAGGAACAAGCCTGCTGCCTCCCCCGCCCCCGCCGCCGCACCGTCAGCCACCCGCGCGCCCTTCCTCACATGACGACTTCGAACCTGTCACTCTCCATCCCTTCGCCTAACTGCGCGATGATACACAAATAAAGAAAAGTAAACAATGGAAGCAGTAGTAAAATTAAAATCGTTTTTAAGCTGTTACATTATTGCATTAAGCTGTTAATAAAGCTATTGAATAACTCGTTGGTTTATACATCTTTTAAATGGTACGACTTATTTGAAAATCTTATTATTATTTGTACGTTTTTGAAAAAAAAATTACATTAATAGTTTCCAATTAAAATCACATAAGAATATAAATATCAAGGCGCAAAGAAAATACTGCAGAACTACTGCTTCCATCATGTTACTATGTACAACAACGGCTTATACGTAATATTGGAAATGGATTTCATTGTATGTAATACGAATATATGTCGTTTCCTTAAGCGATAATGTGAACAAACCTGAGAATGACAAAAAAATATATAAAAAAAACACTTCTATCTTCGATGTTAACTGAAATGGTTTTATATGATAATTAAAACACTTTTCAAGCGTTTGCTTATAACATGTACCTACCTACTTATAGGCGAATCTGGATAACATTGAAGTAAGGCAGTGCCTAAGTGATTAAGTTGAGTAGCTCAAAGTTTTGCAGCTTATTAGACGATATGAAATATCGTACAGTAACTGCATTATCTTATTGACATCGATGTGCGTGTTGTTACGTAAGAATGCTCATTTGCGTAAGCAGTTTCCCTTATATGAGATGGACACAAAATACGTTGTTATAACAAAGTTATTAATACGCAAACTAGGTACGAGATTTTTCGAAATCATGTCAACACGTTAGTGACTAATTCCCTCTTTTTGGTAAAATCGAAACTCTCAAATGCTCAACTTTGCTTTCTTCGTTACGTTTGTACGTAAAATGAACGTCAATGGAAATGACAAATGTATAACCCTACCAAAGCAATCCATTTAACAAAAGTTTTGACCATCGATCAATTTTTCTAATGTAGGTAAGGGTATTAATTTTGTCGATGTTCTGTCAAACTTTTGACACTTGACGTACGCACAGATCTAGTTTATAAGAGTAATATAATATGTTGCGATAATAAGTAAATAATGAAAAAGTGAGAGGTTTCGACCGTTAAATGGAACTCCTTTAAAAAAAAGGAAAAAAGACAACAGACTACCGCAACCTATACATGGGGCATCCACTTCGTAATTGTACAAAATGACTCAAGGTTTCTGAAATGGTTTCTGAAAATGTGGTCAATTGCACAAGACGAAGGGGATGCTTTAGTGCTGGAGACGGATATAGATATTATAAGATCGCCTCTGCATATATTTCACTCGGACTCAACCCACCGGTGATCGCAACGACACCGACTAAGTTAACTTAGTTTAATAATTTAATTAGCTCGTAGGTTACTGTTTTGAATAGTTACAGATTATTCCTATAATTACATTATATACGTATTCAATGTTACCCCTTCGTAAAGAACATTAATTATTAATAAAATTAAATCATAATTAAAGTTGCAGGATTAACATTGAATAGTAGGTATTATTTGAGAAAATGAATACATGCGTACAATATTCGATTACCAACAAAATAGAGTAAAATATACAAACGTAACAGAAGCGTGGATGGAATATTATTAGTAGAGGGACGTTAGTAAAAAAATAACGTTATATATTTTTCTCATAGAAATAGAGTTTTATGTTAGTATGCAGCAAAAAGTTTCATCAAGTGCGGCTGCGTTATTGGTCTGTGAAAACTTAACACAATCTTGCACAATCATACGGTCAAGCTCTATCGTTATAAACTACCATTCGTCAAGCGATAAAAACTAGGAATCAGCACCCACCTACTCATTAGGTTTTCGCATCGTGATAACGCAAATTGTTGTGGAGATTGAATGGTCTTTGATATCTATATGAAATATGTAATATGTATGTATGTACACGGGTACGAGCACCCAGTGTTTGTATTATTTTTTACGAGTTTCGCGTCGGTCGCTCCCCGCGGCTCACGGGCAGAGGCCGTCGCGATCATTGTTAGTACTAATGTTATATCTGTTATAGAATAGTTCGGAAAAATAGAGGTTTGGGATCATAGGAATACTTATTTTTTCATGTGAGATAGATTGTCTGCGAGTGTTTACCCAATCCGATACGGTTATATTATACATACGGTGACTATCAATCACTTCGAGTCCCACATCACAATTTATATACCTAATTTATTTATTTATCCGTACATTTCTAGATAAAATCAATCTTAGTATTAACTCACCAGGTTATATATGGTGACAATAAAATATCAATGTAAATAATTAGTTTTAATTGTGACGTTTTTTGTCAGCCAATTCATTTCCTTGTAAATAATAGTTTATTTCTATCTGATGTGTTATAGATTAAAGCGTTTTCGTTAAAAGCGCGACGCCCGCCAACATTTCACACCTCATATCAGATAAATTCTTTTAGAGATTAATTAGACTATTAGATTAATTATCTACTAAAAACGCTTCAAGTTACTAAAATGCCTAATGACAATTTTATGATGTTTCTTTAATATTTATACATGGAGATGAAATTATTAATTATTCTCAATTAAATCTGTTAACATAATGGGTATATTTTGTATCTGATTTTATATAAATTTCATTTATTCCAACGTGGGGGATTACTCTGTCGCCACAAAGCGGCGCACATAAAGTTTCACAGGGTGTTTTATTCTAAGGTAGAATTAGGACGGGAGTCAAACGGATTCAGAAACCTTTATAATTTATTTACACTTATTTGAATCAAAGAGAAGCCACGTTTCAAAAGCTTAAGAACACCAGCTTAAACTATTACGCCATCACTATTTCCTATCTTCGTCATAAAAATTCGTCGTGTTTTAAGCTCGGAAACCGTTTCAAATAATATGATACTGTTTTTTAAATGAACATAATTCATGACATAATATTATTATAATATATTTTTTTACAAGTTAGTAATCCGTTTCGCCCGATATGCAAACATTTAAACCATGTTATTACACTATATATGTAGGTACTATATGACGGAGGTCATCTGAACATTTTGTATCCACCGAATGTAGTGAAGCTCCGTAAAGCATGTAGGTATTGGTAGTGTATTGAATTTAACCAATTTATATCTGCATGCGTCAATAAATGAAATTTAAAGATAACTCAATTATAAAATATTTTAAATTTATTAAACATTATAACCATCCGCCCTATTTATTCGATATGTAGCCAACACCAGGTCCATAGTTATTTTAAACATCACATTGTTATCGTTTTTTGGGAAGGAAAAATGAATTGTCGCAAATTTACAAATACATACTATCGCACTATTATTTGATATCCAACTGCTATTGTTGTGAAGTTTTGGATTAGTTGTAAGCGAAATTGTTAATGAAGTGTTTTGTTACAATCCGTGCATAGCTTGTAAGAGTGGAGAAAGTAAAATTTTATGAGTGCTGTGATACCGGACGATATAAGAGTGGTACCTATAATGATGATTGGCCCTAACAATAATAACTAACAATAGTAACTGTTCACACATCATTGTTTGTGTCAATGTAATGTAACGTAATGTAATCCAGACAACGATTTCTGCACAAGACGCTAAACGCACACGTAATATGACTACAAGATGTTTTCACGCATTACCACCACCACTTTTATTTGTCCAAATCCTATTTCATGAGGAATAGATGAGTGTTTGTGCCAAAACTCATATTATCGGTATTAATTTGATTGCTTTAATATATATATATATATATATATAAATATATATTGTTTTCTAAATTTAACACTTTAGCTATGTTAAGATATATTAAACAGTTTTTACATCTTTGGAGGCCTCCTCCGGTGGAGATGTTGAAACTGTTGTCCCATTATTATTGTACTGAGAATTTAAAATAGAATTTATTCCAGTACATCGTTGGTTTTATTTCGTACATCCTGTCCCATACCTACATCTCTGTTGAGTTATTATATAAGAGTAATTAAAAGAAACACAGAAAAAAAATGTAACATACATTTCGGGGAATTAGGTATTATAACTAAGTCTATTATTGTATTGACGGTGTCGGTACTGCATCGAATCTACCGCGATTCTTATCAATATTTTACGAAAAATAAAACGCCAAGCGATGGGGGTTTGTTTGGGGTAATCTTTGTCACTTGTCCGAATTCAAATTATTAGTATGAAATTTGTCAGAGTTTCCCACGGGATCGGAATCTACGCGGCTCAAGCCGCGGGGCACGGCTAGTTTTGAAATAAAAATACTGTTTAAAATATATCCAGCACTTTAATAAACGTACATACAGATAGACACGAACACACATTTACAGAGACAGTTTACACCTAGTCAACGCTCGTCACAATCTTAACAATGTATGTAGGTACATAGCTTAATTCCCCGCAGGTCATCAATACAAAATTAACATAGCTTTGAGTAAATCTTTAGTCTATAAAAGTCTTAGAACCATTAATAAATAGTTACACGGAATTTACTTTTACGAGAAAAATTACGTCTCGTTTACAAAAAAGAACAAACCGTCTGAGATTACATATGGAATTTAATACAATCGTTTTGGAATGATATTTTAGTTCCCTGCATATAGTAATACTTGTACACGTATTAGAAAATATGATATATGTATTATTTAATTGTAACATTAATTTTCTTTTTTCATTTTAGGCTCGAACACTTAACGCACGTAGTGTAAACGGAAATATAAAAAGTGCTATCGATTAACAAATGCTCAGTGCACCAAGTACTCATCCACAGCCCGAGGCGAAAATAATAACACATCATAAATACATATACAACATACATCCGATCTTATAACCTACTGAATAAATTATGGAAAATTATACAAATGTCATTATCAAACGTACGACTAGCGCTCTGCGGATCAACCGTAAAGCTAAAGTAATAATAATAATCTCATAAAAGAACCTATATTACACCAAAAAATTGTTGACTGTCAGTCATACGGTACACCACTTAGTGGTCTGTCCATTCTAATACACTGATGTATTACGTAAAGGCTCAAACAACAACTTGATATTGCAAAGTAGGCATAGACAACGCGAATGTAATAAAAAACAATATTCAGTGAAGTATAGTGGATACTCGTAATAATGCCATTATCCAACTGTGTTGTAGAGGTGTGTTCGAATTTCAAAATTGTTCGGCGCCATAACTATTCGAGATTAGACTGAGATATCTATGGGCCTAAATACATCATAAAGGAACGCGAACAAGTTTGAAGTACATTTGGTATAATTTAGGTACAAGAAAACTTTGTCAGATAGTTGCTCAATATTATCGGTTAACTATGATACGATTATGTAAAATAGTAAATGAAGAAAATATGTTTTACTTACTACGTCTGTGGCGGCAACAGACATTAAAAACGATTCTACTAGATTCACAAGTCTAAGTCTGTGACCTCCACATGTATTCAGATTTTCAATAATCAACAATTAACAAGCAAGCTAATAATATTGATTTTTATTTAAATACGTTATTAATTAAGAGCAGTTGGCACCGACAACGATTCGTAATAGTATTATTAAAATATATTTTTTACAAACATACTAGGTATGTATTGTGTTATACAGTATTAAATATACAATGCAATAGAAAATGAGATCAGAGCAAGCGATGTACAAAAAACGTGTATACGGCTTTAAAATGGCCGACGTATTTTAAGACAGCGCACAAAGTGTTATAACTAACCATATCGGTAAAATTGGTACTTACCTTGAAAGAATTTCAGCTACACTGTATTAATATTAAAATACTACATAATTTGAATCTCCACGTAAACAACTAGTATACGGTAACTTTTAATAACTACTTTAGTAAACATCTAACGTTCTAATCTCAGAAACAGAAGAAAATCGACTTTCAAACGTAGAACACGAGAAATACACAGATAAGATAAACATGCAGCCTAATTAAGTTTTGTACCATTACGCTCAACATTTCAATTTTATAACAATTTAATAATAATTTTGATTAAACATTATCCATTTAACACTCAAAAACTCTTAATTAAACGCGATTAGTATAATTTTTCATTATTATCTTACGACGTTCGCAGTACAATAGTACTTAATGTGCATTTTCTTTATATCCTAAGCTCTTAACGTGATTTCTTTCAAAGTACGTACCTATAGGAATGGAACACAATAGTATATTCTATTTTCAAATTATAAAGTAACTTTTACGCCGACTTCCACACACACATATACATGTAAATATCAATAAATAACAGTATCAGTCGAGTGTTAAGAGTAACGTAATAAAGCTTTTCTAAGAGTCTATTATGATGTTAATTGAGATTTTTTTGACAGCGGATCGCAGTTTCGACATTAAAGCATATTGATACCGTTGTATTGTCTACGTGCGATTGAACGTCACCTTCATTTAATATCTGTATCCGCCGTGGTACCGCCTCAGTTCGGGGAACACCTCTAGCAGAACCACTTCGAAGATATCCTGAAACGGAACAAAATAATAGTAATATATTGATTTGCGCCTTGGGCCACTGTCGTTGTGAGCTCTATTCCTGTTCAGGACAAATATTTGTGTATTATCAGTCGACTGGTTTATTCAGATTGTATTCAAATCGTTTTCTTTATAACGAGGTAATAAAGACACTTAATGAACCTTGTATGCGTTTTATGCGCCTTTTAGATTAAGGTAGAGCGGGATAAAAAAAACCATTCCCTTTTTCATAATATACAAATTGCCAAGTTGTTGTATGGCTTTAGTTCAATAATGAGTACACTGGACAGCTTACCGTTGTTATTTAGTTGATGATTGACTAAAATATCTGTGAAAAAGTAGCTGAATCTCACAAATATATCTGCACATCATTATACGCCTATTTTGTCATATTTGTATAAAAATAAATATCGTGAAACGTCAAGGCATTTCCTGTACTTTTAAAATAGCGTATCTATTTTATTTGTAGTGCGATTAATTTCTCATGCCTTTGAAAATCGTTCAGGAATCCGTATCAAAATTGATTATTCCCAATTACTGTACAGTGGAGCTGCGTGGATGAGCAAAGGTTGGGCATGGTTGAGTATGAATATGTATATGTCACTATACCTAGTTACAGGAAGAGACGAAAGGTCAGTCATAAGGGATTGTCCATATATTTCGTTACCTACTAAATACGTCAACGGATTCGCGTTGAAATATTAACAAAGAATAATATGAACCTTGAACCGTGTGGCGGCACTCGTATAATTCTCCCCTATCGTTTAGAAATGCAAACTAAATTATCAAGGTTGAAAACATAAAAATCCCAACACATACTAAGTTTGCGGCACAGTGTTGTAAAGTATGCAGAAAAAAGAAAAATCTCGATTTATTTTCGGTCGCAAAATTTTTCATTATCCTAACTTTGCCGGTTGTCGCCTACTTGCCTTTGTGCCGTCGATCAATGTCTGAGCACTTGTCGCGTGCCATCAGATCGATCGAGTACGAAGACGGTGACACTTTTAGCGTATCCGCCACGGGTTCAGCATCCCGACTGTAATATTACGCTAATTTTAGCCGGCGGAGACGTGTGATATCTACGCGATACCGTTACGAATGTAAAAGTTTTCGCGGAAGAATGTTCGCGCGCCCGCCGCCGTCCGCAACGCACGCGAATACAAATTCACCCTCTCGCTGGTTTTATCACCTCCGTTTTATATGCATTACAACAGTGTCGAACGATAACTTTTTTTTTTTAAACAGACAATTATTACTCTCGCGTTTTTAAGACATGAGAAAGTGATTCATCGTGTCAACATTCAGTGTCGTGGAATTAAGAGAGAGTTTTGTTGTTTATTTAGAAGCTTTGCAATGCCAATACTATTTAGTGCGATCGCCAAAAAGAGAATTGTCATAGAAAAATATGCCTCCTGCGATGGAAATTTCATGGAGATATTTGAACAAGTTTTATCGAAAACGACAAAGCGAAGCAATAAAATGACTTACTATCACGGACGGTATTTGTTTCATTACGTTATTGAGGGTGATTGTGTCTTCTTTTGCCTCACTGATAAAGTAAGTGTATTTTTATAATCTATTTATAGTAATAACAGCAGTTTGCGTAGGACTCGTCCAAACGTGAGAATTGCTTACTGGATGAAGATTTATGTATATTTCTCACGAGGTATGTTCGTAAATAGCTTGATAGGTTAACGCCTCAAATAAAAAATTGAGGGTAGTTATTGGAATTCATATTAAATGTACTTATAATATTTCAATTACTTTTCATTAATTTATTTATTTCTTTATTCGTTTCCTTGTCTAAGCGAATTAAATTATTACTATAATGATGGTACAAACGAAGAAATATTTGCGTTCGGTTTGCTCGTTTTATTACGGACAATGATTTAATTTAGTTAAATACTGTTAAACGCGAATATGGTAACTTGGCAGTTGTAAGCGGAAGAGTGAGCGTCACTAACGAATTTAGCACGGTTTGTAGACATTTGACATGTATATAATTGGTTGTTTGCTATGAATATAGAAAGAAAAATTGCTTAATGATCGAAATTTCGTAATTGATTCAATAGTAACTAACGCAATGAGTCCCGATATGTAGGATTAAATGTAAATAGGAGACAAGAATACGAGGTATGGTAACGTTAGGAGGATCTCGACCTTTCTGTCAATTAGCATTGACGTATGCACTTTTCTGAATTACTTTTTTTCGACCCTTTTATTGGTCCACTGCTGGACCGGGTCTCCTCTCATACCCTACTCATAAGATAAGCAACGAAGATGATTAGAAACAATATGAGAAATGCCGTTGCTTTAAAAGTACAGACCGGTCAGTGGAAAGTTAACATTAAAATCCTCTAAGACTGCCTAAAACACGTCGAGCACAGAAATATACGAATTTATTTTAGCATTTTCTTACATTCATAGAGCTGTCAACGTTCGAGAGCATTCCTATTTTTGAATCAAATAAAAAGAAGATTCGAGAATAATGAGGAAAATCTCGATGGAGCATTGGCGGAAGAGATGCACAGATATAGTGAGGATTACAACACGATCACAATTAGAAAGGGCGAGCTGGACGAGTTGAATTCAATCGGAGTGGACAGCAGCGGTGAGTTGAACCGAGGTATTTTGGATTTGAAAGAAAGAAATAAAGAAAAAAGGTTCATTCGTGATGATTTATAAACACAACATACCTACACAATACAAAATACAAAATTATAAGAACCATCACGAAGTGGGCTCTGCTCAGCATCGTGCTGGTTATTACAGTAACAACCCGCTTTGCAATTTTTTTTCCAATTGAACCTCGGAAATGTTTACGTTACTCAATAGACGTGAATAATGCAGTTGTACCGGTGCGGAGGGGAGGGGGGGGGGGGCGGCGTTTGTATGTACGTAGGCGCTCGCGTGTACACTTTTGAGTTTATATTTTTTGATATGTTAAGGGTGAAACAAATAGATAGGGTGTATCGATCAACTTTAGTTCGCTGAAATTATTAAGAGATTGAATCAATTTGAACCATCTCAGAGATGCATTGGACCAACAATACTGGTATAATGTACAATGAAATAATATAATGTTTATATATAGATATATTTCTGGTCATCAAAATTTACATAATTTTTTTACAGACTAAATATAAGTATGTAAAATACAATTGTTTTGACAAATAGAACTAAGTGAAGCTATATTTGATTGTTCACATCGTAGTAGTATTTTTAAGGTCTTACTTTGTTGCAGAGACCATACTGGGAGAGAAGATATTAGTAGTTCAAAATGAGAATAATTTACAATACACCGTAAGTATTGCTAATAGGTTAATATCGTAAAAAGGGAAATCGCAGTAAAGAGACCTGTACACCTTACGAGATCGACACAATGTTTCATTTTTCTAAGATGCGTGGAATCTGCCAACGCGCATATGGCCAGTTACAATATGGCCATAATTTTTTCATTATAAGAGCAAACCCATATTCTACGGTGGAAAAATAAAAAAGGTCTAATGTATGCCGTTATTTAATATAATTCATGTACAATTTTTTTTTTCAGACAATATCCTGCATTCGAAGGAAGTCTCCAGAGCCAATAGTGATATCAGTGAAATATTCTAAGATGCAGCTGATGAAAATTGCCATAGTAGTTACAATTATATTGTTATTGTCAGTTATTTACAGCTTCAGCCCGTTACCGTTATTAATAATAACTATCATTTACATAGTATGGTCTACTGTTAGCTAAGAATATGTTACCATATTTTTGGAAGAAATGTAGGTTTTTAAATGTTCTGTGATCCAATCTTAGTTTAAATAGTGTTATACCTATTTGTTGCATGGCCACTCATAAATGCAAGTTTAACATTAAAAATGAAATAATATTTTATACATTCTTTTGTTTTCTGTTTGCGGTTACTTGGGACATTTATTTTTGGCGTGTTTAAGTATACCTATAAAAGTACAAGACTTTATTTAATTTTAATTTAGTCTGTGTTATCGCTTTCCGTCAGGCGTATTGACAATGAATTGACTGAATAGTTAGTTCATTTCAAGTGTTCTGAGTTGACGTGATCATAAGAAAGGGAATGAGGTTAAACATTTTTAAAATCCTTTCGATAACCGATACATCCTGCTAATCGATTATTATATCTGTAGTATATGTTAATGTAACATATGAATACATACAAGCCGAATGAAACAATTAAATTTCATTCATGTAGTATAATAATTACAGTACCTACCCATTAATGACGTTAGTAAATAGAAGAGCATAAATACATAAAAGTTCAGCAGTGCAACATGTACGATGTAAGAGTGAGGCGTTTTGATAACAAGTGTGCACTCACGTAGAAGAGGTGCTTGTTGTGCGCGGTGAGCTGCAGCGTGTGGAACAGCTTGTGCGCGCCGCGCGCCGCCGCGTGCGCGCCCACCAGCGACGCGAGCGCGCCGGCCACGCCCTCCGACACCGCCTGCAGCGCCAGCGTGCGCGTGTGCTCTGCGCGCACGTCCAATCCTTATATACCTTGCTCGCTCTCACCACGAGCACCGGCGCTTGCCTTCTTTATTTAATCGACTAGTCTTTATTGAACACTAATAAAACGGGCATAATCAGAAACGGACTCGATGCCTTGGTGCACGTTGCTGGTGTATTGGACACGTATCTATCGTTAGTCAATAGTAAAATTAAATGTAGTAGTCAGTACAGTGGAGCAGGATTTATAGAAATCTCCAGGACGAAAACAACTTTTAGAAAAAATTTGGAGTTAGGTAAGAAGGTACCTTTGTCGCGAACGTTTCTGTTAGACGTGGACTCGCTGAGAACTCCGCCGGGCCACCACGATTTCAGTATTATACTTATGTAGTAATGTAGCATCTGTTCGGACAGCAGCCAAGATATTGTCTCCTTTATTTGCCTGTAAGTATATTTTGAAATAAAAAAACTGCAAACCCTGATAATAATATCATATGAATATATACCCATGTAGAGGAAAAAAATTGAAGGTTTATAGATTGAATCAATCAAAAAGGTCGGCAAACACTGAACACGCGTCCATGTGTGTACCTATTGATGGTCCGTCCGTAAGTGATCTGCACGAAGGTGACCAGTGTTTTCCGCAGCCAACGGAATACGCCGCGCATGTCGAACACCTCGCTCAGCAGCGCGTACAGCGGCTCCGCCACGCTGTCGCGCTCCTCCGCCAGCGGGCCCGCGCCTGCAATGACGACACAGGGTTATTGGCCGATCAACAAAGAAATTTTATATTCGCTATCCGATCTTTAATAACAGCTTTCTCTCTCTCTTTCTATTGGCCCACTGTTGGACCGGGGCTGCTCTTATAGTGAGAGAGATTTAGTCCATAGTCTACCACGCTGGTCGAGTGCGGATTGGTAGACTTCACCAATAACAGTTACACAATCTTTAATATTAATAATAATTAATTTTATATTTGCTACTCATTTGTGTCGTTTTGAAAGTACATATTCGAATCGCGATTTAAAACAATTCGACATATATATAAGCAGCGGGGATTCTAAGTAGAAATCTTAAGCAATACTGTACTGGCGTTTCTAATATGTACAATGCAAGGAAATTTAATGGTACGTGTTTAATTTCGGAATTATTATCTCACCTCGCATTGAATTGGTGTTTTTGTTCGCCGAATCGGCGCCGTTACCATCTAAATACAATGAGATTTCATCTTCGTCTGCAGACATATGTGCAAATGACTCCTTCTCTTGTGACGACCTATTTGTTGTATCGCTACTTGTACTGTGAACATATAAAAAATCAACTTAATTTAATTTAGTTACGTTGTAAAAATATTAACATCGTCTTGCGTCTTGACACGAAGTTATTTGAAATTCGAAGGAATCAAAATCACCTCTTAAATAATGTGGAAAATGAGAATTTATTCTTCTTTGGTAAATCCCCTTGCTTCAGGTACTCGGACGTCGGGTTAAGAAATGTGTATAAAGCCTCACATTGATTAAGTCTATCGTCTTCTAACACAAACTAAAAAAAATATAAATTCGTATTAGTATCGCAATCAATAAAAGAATAAACTATATTAATAAATAAACAAACATAATGAATAAAGTGTCAGTCAGGTTATACGTGACTATAGTCTCCACAAATAGAGACTTGTGAGCCACCTTTATCTATGAAGCGTTATTTAAATCTTTGATTTTGAATACAGAGTAATAAAAGTAACATACCTCTAAATATTTTTGTATTAAAGTTTTCGCTTTATCTAAAGAATTCCTATCGTTCTTGCCAAATAAAAACTTAAACGAATTTGAGGGTAACTCTAAATTTTTCAATTCCGAACACATAGGCCTTAACTTTCGATGCAATTCCTGAAATATTTAAATTATATCCATAATATGATAAAGTAATACTAATACTTGTACCAAAATTTGTTTGAACAGTGTAAATAATGTAACTTTTAATGTATGTATATTGAGTTTGATATCTAATTTATGCAAAAGTAATTGTAACATAAAAAATCAAAGAAATCATTTAAACAGCCAATAGTCTCGTTTTTAACTTTTTCATGTCTGATTAAATTATTGTTTGGACAAATAATAGACATTAACCATTCATTCATTTCGTTCATTCATTCATTCATTCATTATTCGTTCAAAATTAATTGGAGGTGGTGATTTTCTTATTAAAAGGTCCATTTACATAGATTGTACTTGGAAAGAAGCATATGTAGTAGTAATTATATGTACCTGAAATTCGTTGAGTGTGCGCAATAACACCCAGCCCGTGCAAATTTGTTCGGGTCTTTCTGGATTGGTTATTGCCTCCTGTTCGGCCATATGCACCACGATGACAAACTGTGGTGGCTTTGATTCATCTACTATCTGAAATATTAATAAGACATGCATTTTTACGTCACTAATGAATCTCAAGCGGTGTTTGTTACAACACGTGGATATCTACGTATTTCCAATTTCAAATAAGATTTGTTTAGCGTCTACTAAGTTAGAACGATGACGGTATATTTTTGTGACAGAATCTTTATAAAATTGAAATTCAGAAACAGCTCCAATGCAATCTTATAAAGTATTATTAAAGGAAAAACTATTTCATGAGATACCTCGGCGCTGTGAACGGTGGCCCGCCACCGACCCAAATGCTCGGCCCACGTGTCCGTCCGCGCTAAATGCGCTTCCAAGCGCATCTGTTCGCCGGCCAGCTTCTCCACTTCGTTTGCCAGCATGGACAACGCTGGCGATTCCGGTTTTAACGACGCTCGGAGAGCTGCTAGGGCCTGAGGAGATTATATATCAAGGTTTAAACAGGACAATTTTTAAATATGCTAATAGATATTAGATACTAGTAGATACTAGACATATGATTTTATTTGTAAAGAATTATCAAGTTGCACATCTTTACGATACTTTTTAAATGGCATATTCATTTAATAGTAATTATTGTAAATAAGTTAGAAATTGGGATTTTATCCTATTTTATGAACTATCCCGGAAACAATATAAAATATTAATATAAAAATATTGGTCCTTTGAGCCATAATACTGTCACTTCTTATATAAGCAATGGTCAGGAAAAATACCTGTGTTTTATTATTATGTCTCTCCTGCAACTGGTCTAGTTTTCGTCTGGCGTAAGTGGAATGTTCTGTTAAATGTAAGGTCCCTGCACTCTCAGCCGATGAGACTGAATCGTTGGATAACTGACGATCCTCTATTGGTGATTTTTCTGAAGTTAGGTCTATGGATATAGAAATGGTTGATTAATTTTTTTACTGAGTTTATATACATGTTATTAAGCAATATAAAATTAAAAGTAGACAAATTAAATCAAAAGAATTCAAATTTGAATTTTTGTCAAATATTTGCTTGACCAGAACACATTCATTGGGGTTGCTTGAGTCACAGTATCTAAGCCACCCTCTAATATGCGTCATTTGGACAGGACATACTAAGCTATTATTACCTACATGGTCCCTAACCTAGTCATTGACCATTGTTAAACAAAAAACGATTTTACATTTCTTGTTATATGTTTACTACAGTAGACATACCTTTATTAGAGTCTTCAGTAGCAAGTTCCGCAATTAAAGCCTTATATTGGTCACTCAAAAGAAACGAATGATAGTACTTTTCCTGAATTGTATCCACAACTGTTTCTTGGACCTCATAGAACACTTCTGGACCTTTGTCTCCTAAAAGAAAAGCTTCCATTTTCTTTCTAGTGTCCTAAAATGAATTTCTATATTTAGGCTTGTTTTCTACAATTGTGTGTGTGAAACACACTTAGAAACTAGTTCTTTTTTATGAATGTAACATCCAACAAAGCACTATTGAATAGAATTTGTGTAACCTTCGCATAGTTTATACTGACAATACTATTTACCTTATCCACTTTGATTTCCGCACTGGGTGATCTTATATAAGTGTAGAATATCTCGGCTCCAAGCTGGTGCCAGCTACTTCTCGGGCTGTGACGAAGCTCCTCCACTGCCATCCAAAATCCAACTAGACCTTGTGAGCACATGGTTTCCAAAAACATTGAGAGATACCTCCTTCCGGTTACACTTTCCATAACTTTATGCAATGGCAAAGTCTGAAATATTATACATAAAAAATTATACAGTTATTCTGATTGATTAGCATGATCACTTTCAAAATTTAAATATCTTTAGAAATGTAAAGTTACAGATTAATCTTCCAATACCATATTTTAAAATGTCTTCTAAAGTGCCTCATTGTTTATTTTAAGTACTTTTAGTATTAACCCAATACCTTGCTATCGGACTCCACTGTAGGAAAAGCCCCATCCCAGCCTAACTTTTTCAATGCAGCCTCACACTCTGCCTTTGCAATTGTCAATTGATTAATGTATCTCTTCAACTTCTTAGCGTCGGCCACTTGTTGCCTACTAACATTGTGTGAGGTACCACTATTCTCAATTATATCTATGTCAATTCCCTTTGCCCTTTTCACATTTTGCAATGTGGTTGCTTGCATTATTTGTGTTACAATATCATAACTGAAAAGGATTTATGAAAATGATTTATTAAAAAAAACTGTATCAAAAGCAATACACAATTAATGTGTATTCTACATAATTACTGACATGAAAATTTGTAACTAGTGTACAGACTGATTCATGAAATTCATGCAACAATAATTCTAGGTTAAGAAAGTTACCGTAATCGTTTTAGTGTGTCAACATTGTTGCAATTGTTGATTAGGCGAATGTAGTCTTCAAAGGTCTTGGCATACTCATGTGTCCTAACATGCATAGCATCAACTTCTTTTTGGGCCTCCAAGTATTGTAAAATTTTCTGGTTTATATAATCTGGCTCTGTCACAAGGTTTATTGCTGGTTGAAGAACTGTCAATAAAAAACATTTAACTTTTCAAGTTATTGCTGTAATAAAAAAACCATTGATATACATTATAAACTTGATTCTTTTTAAAGTCTGATACAATTGTTTTTCAATTGCTTAATATTCAAATGCACATTATTATGCTGCAATGTGTGATCTTTAAATCGTTAGCAAATTGACTGGCCGTGTTTTGTGTATATCCTTTGTTTTACAAGCTGAAATAGTATTAATTTTACTTACTTTTGCATGCCAAAATCTCTCTTAGTAGATGTGAGGCAGGAGTCAACGAATAGCATCTTGGCATCAGAAACATTATAATTAATTCACTGATCTGTCGGAGATAATGCAGCTCAGCTTCTGAGGACATCAGATGTGGTGGGATAGCATATATAGGACGAGTCCTCAGTTCCAGCCTAAAAATATACATATATTATTCAGATCTGTCTAAGGTAATATGAAATCGATTTCAAAATGTTCCAAAAACATTTTAAAGTTACATAAAATCATTGACGCAGTCAACTAATGGGTGAATGGTTGATATATTTTGGTGATAAGAATCCTCCTTCTCAGTGATATGGCATAAGTGGCTAACGATTCTTACCTTCAGCTACAAAATAATAGAAAAAACAATAAGTAAGTAGTATAAATGTTTAGCATAACAGGTCAATAAAATTCTAATTTAAGACACATAGAATAAGAGAATGTTTTCACTTACGCACAGGTCTGAGCAAGTCTTATACGCTCGAAATGACTGGTTATTCGTGAGACAATATCATTGGCCAGTAATTTCTCAGCATCAACATGGTTCAGCCTTTCGTAAAGATTTTGTATTGCACCCCAAATGTGTTCCTTAAACTTATCCATAACTGGTTCTGGTTTGTGAGATAACTCTTTCAACCATTTTGCAACAAAATCCCTCACGAAGTAATCAATTAATTGTTGCAGCTGACTGTCTACAGTGCGGCCAAATATGACAGGTGCGTGAGGTTTCTTTGTTGAATATGCCCATTTGCTTTGATCTTCCTAAAGAGACATTTTTGGTTAATTGTCATACATATACTTATGTCTCTTATAAATACTGCTCTATTTGAATATACAGCAATGAGATTTTCAGTTTTATAAAATATATTTATCAAAATTTTGTATACCTTAATAGCACTTTCCAGTAACCGGACCTCTTTTTCAATGTTATCCAACAAAAATAAGGATGTTTGGTGAGGAGATGAAAGCGCGACATGGCTCCAAAGAGTAAAGCCAAATACAGCAAATATCAAGAATATACTTATAAACAATAAATATATGAGTCCTCTAGATAGAGGGAAATACCACAAAAACGACAATAAGACAGGCGGTACAGTACACAGGACCCATTTGAACATGATTAACAGTAACTAATTCTAAATCCAACAGGAAAATCCACAAAATGGTTTCCTCTATTGATAACTTAAAATCTTAGGCATGTTTACATTATCATTCAGCATTTTACGTGATTCTTTTTAAGAAACCCATTTCCTGGTTTATCTGATATAATAATATTGTGATTTACTTTATTATTTACACTTAATAGTGGACAGATCTTGTTTTAAGTTTTCTACTACCCTAAGTACTTCTTTTAAGTATTGTATTGAATTTTAACTGTCGATGTCAAGCTGTAGGTACCTTCTTGTCACTGTCAGAATGGACTATATACATTAGTTTTAAATACAGACGTAGGACGGTACTTTCGTAAATTATTATGAATTTGCAAAAATAGGAAAAATATGTATTTTAAAATAAAGCAATAACTAAATAAAAGTAAAACGTTAAGTACACGTTAAACGATATTATTTTTCAACGTATTACAAATTCAATTTGAAACTTATTATTGTCAGTGTCAAGTGTAGTACAATACTACATAATACATAGTTGGTGACAATGTCAAATTAACTAATAATATAAAAAAAGTCCAACATTAGTGATTAGGTGAGCCAGTGAGCATAAGACTTCCAATTTTTTTTTGAGATAGAAGTTTAAAATATGTAATCAGACTGATAAGAAGTCAATTAACCGAATTTTAAGCTTGAAACCGGTCTTCCAATATTTGAATGAAAAAAAAGATATTAAGTGTTATTATTTACAAGTGTCAGCTTTGAAACCTGTGTTATCTTTCCTGTTCATAATTTGTATTGGACCACATGGCTTCAACAAAGACCCGGTACCTGGTTGTCGGTGGAGGAATAGCAGGAGTGACTTGCGTTGAAACACTTGCAATACTTCAACCTGAAGAGTCACTAACAATCATCACGGCGTCTTCCTTAGTTAAAAATGTAAGCAATGTTAGCTTTTTTGCAAAAACCATTGTCAAGTTTGACGTCAAGGACACAGAGGCTAGTTCTTTGTTGAAGATACATCCAAACCTTAAAATAGTGTATGACTCTCTAAAGTACTTGGATACTAAAAACAAATTGGCTACCACTGATGGAGGTGAAACAATTCAATATGATGTTGTTTGCATTTGTACTGGCGGAATTCCGAGACTCATTGCAGATTCAAAGCATTGTAAAAGAATATTAGGAATTCGAGACACAGAATCAGTTGAAGAATTTCAAGAAAAGTTAAAAAATGGTCGCAAAATGCTTATAGTCGGAAATGGAGGTATTGCATCAGAAATTGTTCATGCTACAAAAGGTATACAAAAAGTGTGGGTTATAAGAGATGATTACATTTCTGCCACATTTATAGATCCTGGGGCAGCTGAATTTTTCCAAGACACATTTAGAAAAAAATCGAATGATAATAAGGAGGCAGGTGACAATAAGAACCAGATATTGAGAAGACATGTATTTACAGAAGAGGATACAGTGGTGTCAATTAATAAAAACCTTAAATCTGCAGCATTGGGTCCAGACTGGTACCGTAAGCTGGAGAA
>DWEM01000199.1:0-22482 GCA_018245935.1 Agara belti belti
AAAAAAAAAAAAAAAAAAAAAAAAAAAAAAAAAAAAAAAAAAAAAAAAAAAAAAAAGAAAAAAAAAAAAAAAAAAAATACAGTCGAATTGAGAACCTCCTCCTTTTTTTGAAGTCGGTTAAAAATGTGTATGATCTACTGGTGCCACAACGCGGTTGGACCTTCCGACCACAGTTAGTACGTACAGCGCGCCTACATTCATATACATATTTGTGAATTCTCCTAGTTCGTTATCACAATAGGAATAAACCTATGTTATTTGTCTATGTATAAGTAAATACTTTTCAGAATCAATGCTATACTTTCAGAAATAACCCCCAACAAACAAACAAATCTTTGCTCTTTAAAACATTAGTATACGTTCACGCCACCTAATGTAATATCGTCTTGTTTTAGGTCAACCTTAGCACCAACTGCGCAGAAATGATCTTCTGACCAACGCCTGTACAATGGACCCGAAATATTTTAAAATCATTCAGCATTGTCAAAAACAACAAAACTCGCTTCACACTCAAGGCAATAAAAAAATTTGTGGGATTAAAATATAAGAGTTTAATTTATATTTTAAGGAACTGAAAAAAATTTACTCTAGTTCTTTATTCTAAAATTTTTTTATCCAAGTATTAGAAGTACAGCGAAACTACATCTATATGACATATTCAACGTTGCAAATCATGAGCAGGATAAAAAAAAATATCTTTTCATAAACATGAAAAAAACATTCATTGTTTTATGGTCCATAATAATGACGTCCAGTATTTTGGATCTAAAGTCCACTAAAGCGAGGAGTATTCGAAATTGATTCAATTTTGGATTAAGAAATTTTACCCATAAATCTACTATGGTCTGAATGTTGGTGCATTTATATTTGCAGTTACGACTGTCTCCTGCATGTGACAGTCCAAACCGTACTCGCACTTAGGAGGTCCATTTAAAATGACATCTGAGCTGCAGAAACCTGTATTTGACGTTGTTGGCGGATTTTACTGAAATACAACTTACGTCGACAAATGAACATTTTACATTAGATTATATAACATTGTATATATAAATAAATACTTACATAAGTTTGTATATATAAATTTATGTATGTACTTTATCAGCTGTCTGGTTGGCATAATAAAGTCTCTGACCAATTTAGGATGATTATTAAAAGAGTGGTTCCAAGATATTATTATTATTGTTATTGTAGGGTTGGTACACTATAATATTACTTACATTTCGCAATAACCGGCTAAAAAGACGCGGCTAATAACAATAATTATAATTGCATCCACGTCTATAGTTTATCATTGTTTCTGCTTTTGTTGCCAAATTCCATTGCCGTTCACATGAAACTTTAATCAAAAAAATTAAATTAACATCTATAACGAATAGGCATTCAGTTGGAACGAATTAAAATTGTGGTTTCTAATGTATTAGCCATAAATCAATATACCCGTCGGTTCTCATGGAGAATTAGAACAAGTATAAAAGGATCTGATTTGGAACCTGCCCAAGCAACTCCGATAACATCGTTCGGCACAAGGAGGTACATTTAAAAGTGGAGTGAAAATTTTAGACGAGATAAAAGATGCAGGGGGGCATTCTCGGGAGCTTAAGCTTCTTCGCCTTCCTGTTATCTTTAGGACATACTACTTTAGGAGTAGCCCAAAACTCGGAAGATCTCAGGACAGGTTTGCAAACAATGTTTTACACACTTACCGTGTTTAAGTTATACTTAGAATATCATAATACAGAATAATATTACGAGTAACTATTCATAACATAAATGTATTACGCAAGTAGCCCTGATAAGGTATCATAGTAAAGCATTATCGAATATACGTTTTATTTTCTCAGGAATACCAGATAACCCCACATTAAACGATGGAGTGTTCAAATTCAACGAAGAAGACTCCGATGATCGGTCTTCCTTTAGCTTACTTTCGGGAGTCAATCCCAATAATTATGGAGTCCTCTTGGGATCAAACTCCTACAATCCCTTTAGTGCCTACAGCTCAGGACATGGGTTAGTCTCGAGTTACGGCGAAGTTGATGGACTATCGCAGGCACAATCAGTAGTCAGTGGATTTGGCTCGAATTATGGTTCAGCGGCAACAGATACTAATGCTCGAGCACTCATGGAGCTAAGCTACCATAGTCCACCATACGGCTCGGAATATTACGGCACAGGTTCAAGTCTTGCTCATACCCAAGCTGAAGCTCAAGCAAACCTAAATGCTATCGGATTTGGAAGTTCTGGTCCGGCGACATTTAATCAAGGCTCAAGTTCAAATTATGCACAAACTCACGATGAAACTAAATTAATAAATTCAGTATTTGGTTCAGGTTACACGTCTTCTGAAGCAGATGCACTGGCCCAAGCAATTGCTTTAGGGTTGGGTTATGGTACTTATGGATCAGGTTACTTTGGATCTGGCTCACTGCAGGCACCAGGTGAAACTCAGGCAGTTTCAACAGGATTTGAATCTAGTCTCAATTTAGCAGGGGCAGAGGCTCATGATCTAGCCCTTGCCTCAGGATTAGGGATAAGCTTAAGCTCAGGGAGTCCAGCTAGCGCAGGATTTTTTAATTCTGAGCTTTCACCAGTAGATGCGGATGCTTATCATACAGGATCTGTTTTTGAAAATGGGTTAACTTTTGGAGCTAATTCTGATGCTCACCTCCACTTAGGTGGTTATGGCCCAATTAGTTCCAGTCTAGGATCGACCTTAACGGAGGCTCAATATATAGCGAACGCTCAAAATTTCGCTAATGGAGGAAGTAAGTTAAACACTAATTAAAACATGGCACGGCAATATTCAATGTTATTAAATAAACGGTATGTTTTTACAGATGGCATAAATATCGTATCGGCAAATGCATTTGAAGGTATGCAATTATAAAACGAAAATGTTGTTATTAATTCAAGTGCCTAATTATTTTATTAACACAAAAATGAATAAGTCTATAAAAGATTAGGACAGTTTCCATTAAATAACGTCTGATTCTTAGGTGCTCACATTACACTACATAATAATTAACCATGTATAAATTATTTCACAGGTGCCAACTCCTGGTTAATTCCCCGTGATGTGTATGTAATACCGAATATTATACCTGGTAAGAGGTTTTTATACGGTCCATTAATGACATATTATTTTTAACTTAATTTTTTTTTAAAGCATCCCCCTTATGTCATTAGATTTTTCGATATGAGGTGCCTTGACGGTTTGCAGGTGGAGAAACTGTAAAAATTTGTTCGAAGGAAGGCGAATTCCACAATGTGTGGTCATCGGGTTTCGAATGTTTGATCTGCGCTTGCATATCACAACTCGGACATTTGACTCCGGTCTGTGTAAGGTGTGACCTCTGCACGGTTCCCAGCTCTTTTCCTCCTGTTCCAATTCCGTCACTACCGCCGATACCAGAACCAATACACGAACCTGAAGGTATGATTCTCTCTTTCTTTTAATCACACCTCACTGCTCTCTAACTTTTAATCACATCACGATTACGTATTTTATTAAAACCGGTTAGGTTAATTTCCAGTTCATCGGTATTGAAAATGTTTACTGCAGCAACGTTTAGTCCCGAGGGATGTATCGGTGATTTCCTTTAAAATATCTCTGCGTCAGAATATCAATATTTCGGTCTTGTCTTTTAATGCCGTGAAAATCATACGCCGCGGCAAAAATATCGTTTCTTTATCCTAAATTTTATATCGCATATGATATATAAGACGTCACGCGCGTGATTGCTCCCGGATCGACGTTGATATTCAAATATCTTTGTCAAGCTTTGTGTTCTTTGTCAACTCATGTGTACATATATTGTGACAGACGCGGGGCCTTATCTCTCACTTGACAGCCGCAGAAACAATATGAGATTTTTTTCTAAGCCACCACATCTTTTTATATCTTGACGTAGGCCTTTTTAAGCTATTATTATTACTAATGGGATAACATTAACTGTAATACAACTAGTGTGAAGTTAAACTCATTTGTAACATAGGCATTGTCTAAAGAGTTTACATTGGTTGTAAAATGTTCTAATTTTTTTTTTTCAAAATATCCATATTTGATATAATCGGTACCGCTCTTATTAAATAATTCTTTTGAGAATACAAGTGTTCCAAGATTATAACATATTATAAGAGAAATTTCAGCCATATAAGAGACTTAGCACTCGGTGTTCTGCTGAAAACAGAAGAATTACCATAATGCCTTCTCGTTGAAGGCGCAGTCGGCGCATGCGGCGCCACGCCCCTCATTTAAGTGCCAACACAGCCGACTGGCGCAATAAATAACTTTTAACGTTAATAATCGCATTATCGTGTTCCTAGTGAGTTGCGATCCGCTCCCCGCGAACACTCCATTCCAGAACCCGTTGAACCCCTGCCAAATATGCATATGCCAGTATTCATTCGGGTTCAAGCCCGATGCGAGGATAAGTTGCGAGGACAGCCCTTCATGCGGTAACGTTCACGTTTTCACTAAATCTGTACACGATACAAACGTTGCAATAATAGTGTGTTCATAAAGATTTCAATAGTGATGAAAGAATGTCTGAAATACACTTTTAAGTCTACCTCTCTCTTACGGATAGTCACACCTTGCATAAAAACATAAAAATAAATAAACACATCGATAAAATATTTGCAGAAAAAAATGCAATATTAATTATTTACAAAATTATAGTAAGCATTTACAAAATTATAGCAAAATTATAGTAAGCAGCATACGTAAAACGGAAGTGCAAGAAATAATGACTATATTTTTTTACAGTACTCCCATCTGATTTAACGACCATACGTAAGTACATAACTCTATAAATTATTAACAGTAAAACAATCCAATATGTCAATGAAGAGACGATTTAGTTACATCTAGCCAAAGTTTTAATTTTCAATACGTTTGTCCCACACAGCGCCCATACCGGAACCACCCGCTCCCGTCCCGTGTGAGTTTACTGAGCAGTTTATTTTTGGAAACACTGATCATTTAAATTCAAATCGTCTTAACTTCATATAGGGTATACGCACAATTAGACTGGCCTAGTCGGTCGAGCGGTTGGAGACCCTGACTGCAAAACCGGAGGTCGTGGATTCGATTGCCCCCCAGGACGGACATTTGTGTGTGCAGCTTATTTGTTTGTTCTGCGTGTGGAATTGTCCGCAGTTAATAAAGTTGATTAAACGTCATACATTTTTATAATAATCGGCTCTGTGAGTCCTTTCAAGCCGCAAGAAACAAAGAAAGGAGACTACACTATTTTTAAACGTGCTATTTCAGTACAAGAAAAAAATATCTGCCATGTTGCAGTATGACTAGCCTACAGTACCATAATGTATGTTCAAAGATGTTGCTCAAATTTCCATACTTGTGCGTGTTGGGATACTTGTGCACGTGTGTGTGGCCATCGTTACAGTGGCGCTTTGCGAACGTTTCCCGCCGCACGTGGAGTTCCCTCATCCGTTCGACATTTGCAAGAACTGCGAGTGCCTGGTGTCGTACGGCTCGCCCGCGCCGCAGCACCACATCGTGTGCCACCAGACGCCTGAATGTGGTCAGTGGATATATACATGTTGCTGTAATGCGTAATTTACCGTAAAAGATGCTTTATGGATAAAGTCGCATTCCGTTTAATATTTTGTGTAAGCGAAAGATGAGCGAAAGAGAGTTTTTCAACAAACATCTACAGGACACGAGAAATATTGTCACCTAACAAAAGATATAGAGGTGCATTGGGCGAAAAGTTTGATATGATCATATTATGCAATGTAGAAAACGAGGTATGACGTTATTAGTTTCGTCCAAAAGAAATGTATATCAAAATATTTAATGAAGAATTTAAAATTAATGTATGTTTTCGATGATCAGAAACCATCTCGCCACCATCGCCAATGACTGTACCGGACCCGGAATTGCGTGAGTAAAGATACTTTAAATTATTTACTATTAGGTATTACATAACATTGCAGATCGTTTACCACCAACATATAAACACGACAGAGCAGGCGGCTCGAGCAAACGTAGTAGTTTTAAAAAGTATTGATTCTAATCTTTCGCTTGCAGTGCCGTGGCCTCCGGTACCTTCCGGACCACTCCCTGGACCACCCCCTGGACCACTTCCTGGACCTTCACCCCGTATGTATTCCTTCATTGCTTCCATTTGTTAATAATTATGATCTTTAAAATAGATTATAGTGTTGAGATATGGTTTACTTCTATGATATTTCATGTTACTAATATCTGAAATTGAACTCGAAATCCTAAAACTACGCGACTGTTTTGATCGACCACCCGGTCATCTTGAATATCATGTTCTATTAAATATCTAAAATATTTTATACATAACACAAATTTTAGATTGAAGCATTTGCGAATTACACCGAATTGAAATTTGTATAATAGATTGTTGTTTTTAATTGCCAACAACGTAACGCGGTAATCAATATTGCTGTATCATATTTGCAGATAAATCTTGCGCACCGTATCCGCCCGACCAGCAATTTCAGCATCCATGGGACCAATGCCAGATCTGCGTTTGCAACGAAATTTATTCCATCGGCGTCGTAAACATCGAAGTTAACTGCTTCACCAGTCCAGCGTGTTGTGAGTTCACCTAGGATCAGTACATTCTCGACACTGCCTTTCCTTTCAAATATTTCGCAGTTCATTAATAGCGGTAACTACTTCAATAGTAAGAAATGTTATATTTGAGGAAACTGACCTTACACATAGTCTGTATTTTTAACTACTCCGGTGTTGTCGTTTGCGGAGTGTCAAAGTATTGGTATCCACTTCATACTAGAACTACTCTACGTAATATACATTTCTATTCATTAATCTATTTCCTTACCCAAACGCAGAGTTAAATTACGCTAGTATTATCCAATCCCAATGGTCACCGACTCAATTGCTCCAATACTAGCAACAAATTTGATAAATTATTCAGCAGAACAAACACGACTACACCGCATCTGTCCATTCTGAATCGCTGTATCCGAGCCGACATTGACTCCTGAAGATTCCATCCAACTTTGGCGTGGCGATGTGAATAAATAATTCGTAGATACTCCCGATTCGTTCGTCGTATATTCAAATACACAGTTCAAATCGCAGTATCCCTTTCAGCTATTGGGGATGGCCGGAGGCAAATTTATTTAATTATTGTAGGTATAACAAATTTATTATAATATAAATCACAACTTACATAAGATTTACTAGTAGAAGAAACTCAAACGAATATTAGATTCACTTTCTAAACACTTCCCTCACAAAGCACCCGTAATCTATCCTCAATGAGCGTAAAAAATATATTAGATTGAGAGGAAACAAAGCCAAAAAATAAATGTTTACGCACACTTTAATAATCATAGAAATGTTCTGTTCTGTGGACAAAAAACAATTTTTATATTTTCCAAAGTTGGTCAACGGTTTATAACTCCTCACCGGTCTATGTAGTCAGTCGTTTGAATATGGAACAGACTTACTTTAGTATTTTTTCTATGCTAGTAAAGTTTTAGTCATATCACTAAATTAAATTGTACACAGAATTCCAAACTACCGCTATTATTTGCGTACCTGAATTAATTCTTTAATTTGTTTATAGGTGCAGTTTATCCAGGTAAGGATCTGGTATGTTTCGAATAACAATTAGTTTTTTTACAAAATACGGTAGTTACTTGTAATGTTTAATTTCAGACAATCAACCTCAGACCTTACATATGCATGAGCCGATACCCTTACCGATGCCAATGGAATTGCACAAACCGTTGGCTGTGCCGGAACCGTATCCAAGCCCCATTACAGTGATCAAAAACGTAGGAGTACCTCACGCGGTAGAGATGACCAGACCTATGACAGTGACCCAAGGCGTTGCCGAACCTTTGCCAATATCATTACTGGTTGACCGGCCAGTGCCAGTATCTCAGCCTGTTAATGTTCCTAGGCCAGTACCGGCTTGGCAATCGATCTCTGAACCTTATCCAGTCTCCATAACAAATCCAGTATCGGTTCCTCAGTCAATGACAGTACCCATACGTGAACCCTTGTCCGTTTCAATTCCTCAACCATATGTAGGGTCTATTTCACATTCCATACACATGTCTCGACCGGATTCCCATCATCTGGCTTTTTCAGAACAATATCCATCACCGGTTATTTTGTGTAAGTAGAAAGCAGAGATCATTTCTAAATTATATTGCGAGAATAAAAATGATGAGTCAAACTCTAATATTACTGTCTCATTGGTTTCAGCGCAAATAAAATATTTAGGTGGGCATTTATTTCAGTTTTCTTCTAACTTAAAATTACCGAAAAAGCTGGCTCGCATAAACAAATACAATTTTATTAAGAGACATTTCGTATTTATCTTGTGTACATGAAATAGTTTGAGTAAAAATTTAGGTCTTACAGTGAATGGTAAAGTCCATTTGCTTAAGTAACTGTGATGACTACTCTAACTGTGTAATTTTTTAGACAATGCTTGCAGAGGACAGGAAATTGGAGGCGAATTCCTGTATAGTTCATGCAAAATCTGCAATTGTCAAGTATTTGGAAGCCTGATCGTGCCAGTGTGCAAACGCCCGAACAGACCAGATTGTGAGTTTATTTCCATTTTTCTCCTAAATGCCTAGTATTACATCATTTCTCTTTGATTTGACCGATTTCGATTTCATACGATGATAACGACTTCACAATTTTTTTTTTAATATTTCTTATCTTCGTTTTGAAATAAAGCCTACTTCAAACGTCGCTAACACAACAAAAGAACGTTACTAATATCGTAATAATAAATCGTACACGACCCGAATTTCTCATCTAGCAGCCTATGCTAATGAAGTAATAACGAAACTTGAAGCAACAAACGACACCGCGGAGCGAAATAAAAGTGTTTATCCGCAGTCGGCGAGAGGTCGTATCGTTATAACAAGGTAACGAATAAAGTAAAAATTTACGGCGCACCGAACGACACGGCCCGTCAGAATTGACAAACGTGCACAAACAGGGGTGGCACGATCGCCACAGGTGCTGTTAAAAGTGGTAACAGGGTTGCCAATTTCGACAGAGGGTCACACCTTTGGAGTTTAAAAACGATGGGGATTACGGCCGGCAATTTGTACGATTTGATTGCGGCTTCGGTTTAGATACTTGTATATGAACATTCTCGTAAAAATGCAATAACCAAAAATCGAGGTAGCCGCTGTTTTTGAAATTCAGTATTCGTGTTTCCTTGCAATTCACGTTCAGTTACAGAAAGTTCCTTTTTTGTGTATCCTGCGATTAGTCATTAGAAGAAAGCCTCCATTGAATTTGAGTGACATCAAACCTCTGTATATATTTCTGATAATATATTGGCTTCTTACATTTCAATTTCAAATTATGAACGCTAGATAAGAATATCTAGTTCCAGAAGGTTTAAAGTGATTTTTTGCTTTTTTAAATCATAAATATCTCTTTTGTTAGAAAAATAACAGCATTAAGGTTACAAGCAGGGAAATATTTAAAATTCTACATTAACAGCAATTTCTCACTAACGTTACAATTATTAACACCTATTAGAATTAGAAAAATTTCATTGCAATCAGATTTCATCAACTACGTCGAACCGAACGTATCCTATACAATACCCTAAAGATGCCAATGGTCAACCACGTGACATAAACCGAGCAACAACGATGGAGCGTCAAGTATATTGCTTTCTCAATTTCTCTCGAGTCCTCTCCGTTACCGCAATGATTCATTGTATGTATTTTACTTCGAGAGTACCTCCGTATTCACTAGCATTGATCGGTCTTCGCGTTCGCATCGATAACTTATTAGTCACATGTTTTGAATACGTCTGCTATTATCATTTTACCAGTTTTCGAGAGTAACAGTAGGTACTGTTCAACGCAACATTAGCTCTCTGAATGTTCAAACTGTACGATTAACGCGACCGACGCTCACCGAACGCGAGTGAATAAATGTGGGCGCTCCCTTTGTGATCGTTTTTGCGTTTCAGGTGACACCTTGCCCGGTAAGAGCTTTAACGCCAATCATGGTGAATTGGAAGTTTTTATTGACGCCATTTGACGCCTCGTTTCGTTTTAGCCGCCGTCCCCATCGGGAATATAGTGTATATCGGTGAGTTATCGAATTTATTTGACGAAGACTTATTTGAGATACGAGGAAATATGGCGGTAAGAAATTTCATGGTATTTTCCGCGGATATTACGGTAACAATTGGATGATTGTATACCTTACACTTTTTAGCCGCTCGCTTCTTTCGTTTGGTTACGTTACATTTTGCTTTTTATTTACGTACGTTTTAACTATTTAATTTTTGCTTGATGAATTATTATATGAGCTATTCTAGTCTATCTTTTCATGACTTTTTTTTCCATCATGTCTTAAATCATTTGTTTAAATGTATTTTTTGAAACAGAGCCGAAGTGTCGCACGCGCCCGCCCTTGCAGTCGTTCACCTCGGCGTGTCTCACTTGCTTATGCCAATCGGTGTTCAGTTACGTCGTAGCTACGTGCAACCCTATACCCGGATGTGGTAACTATAGAATTCACGTTAAATATGAACATGTTTCATGTCGTTAAATTGTAAGGTTAACATTACGTAAAAATAAATGCATCAATCGCGACTTCAAAAGGTTAAAGGCAAGACTGAATTGTTTTTTATAATATTTGACTAAAAACTTGAAACTCTAGCTTTCGTAAATATTTCAATAATTTCTATATAAAATAAAATAGTTAGCTTCCACTCATGTAACACAGTGGTCTTTTCCTGAAAGACAAGTACAAACACGTATTACACATACAGAGTAAAATTAATCGAAAACCAGTTTTTCTTTAACGAAACTACAATAAAGCTAGCCTTAATAGAAAACACTACCAGACAATATCCGGTTTAGTAATAAATTATAAAGGGGACTGTAATCGAACTTTGCGGGACTACTTTTCCCCGGAACGTTCACGCTTTTCAGATCCATTACTTATCAAAACAAATTCTATCAATATTTAATGGAATCAAAATTGGAGAATTATCAATTGGATCTTTTGTTCGTGAAATTGTTTCCGTCTTTTTGGGGACCCGCAGACGTTCATTTAGCTGTAGTATTTACATATTCTTGGCTTCGTTTGCTCGTTCGGCAAATATCGCATCTTTTTTATCTTTAGCCTTTAAAAACTGTTTTATATTATGAGATAATGATTTCTGTCGAATGATCGGATCTCATAAGAATTAAAGATTAGAATATAGAACAATCACAAAATGAAAAGTGAGACACAAACGTGTAGACGTTACAATTGTATACGATTAAAAATAAAGTAAAGATCTAGCATTGTTTTGCGATATATTAAAAAGAGTCAAGTAATCCGCAGCAGATGGCACTCTCGGCACAACAGTGTCACGCTGTAAAAGTGTAATGAAAGGTTTATTGAAGTTCATTTTCAGCCCGACGTGAACATTTTTTACTAAAACAATTCTTCAGTTTGCGTTTATCAAAATCCTGATAACATTAATTTTGTTTTAATGAATTTTTCTTAGATCAAGGGCCGAGCGCCGCCACTTCAGTGAGCAGTCTAACCGGATTACCTGCATACGGTTACCCTTACGGTTTACGCGATTTACAGTCACCGAGTGATACCAACGCGTTGTCAAATCTAGCTGGACATGGACATCCTCTCATGTCTAGCGCTTCGGGATCTGTCTTTGCCGACGTCGACGCCGGAGCTAATATTCAAACCGGCTCCAGTTTATACGAATTATCATCGTTCGGTAACTCCTATCCATATTCTGGAAGTCAATTTCAATGGAACGGGGGAGAAGCCGTAGCCGCATCTAACCTCCATCCGACGCTACAAGTGAGGCCGTATGGTCAAGTTAGCTCATCATATCGACCCGGCGGGGTCGTAACTCATGGTCTGAATCTAGCTAAAGCAACAGCAGAATCCGGAAGCGCCAGTAAGTTGCAATTTATTTTCAGTATAACATTTCCTTTTATAGACTAGGGTATATTTATGGATATCGATACAAGTATGTATTTCAGTCGTTATTAACCTTTTAAATCTATAGTCACATCAAAATGTTATTTTATTCAAATCTTTACTAGCAATATTCAACGTTGCTAAAACGTCGATGAAATATTAGCTTATTCTGTACATTCTTTTTTATACTCGAAATAACCCTATTAATATATCGCTAGAATAATGAAAATAATTTATGAAATGCATTCATACATACATCACAGTTTCTAAACACTCATACGTACTCCGGGTACAACATCTGCACGGCGGGTGGTAACGAAACCACAAATCCGGCCAAATGTGGGAATTCCATTACTGAAATATAATATGAGCAGTGCCATTGGGAAATGAGCGTCAAAATTCTATCAAAGAATTCGTTTAAATATTCCTGCTTATAAATATCACACGTTTTATTATTTGCTTAAAAAGTCAATTTTAAAACTTACGGACAACGTAAATCGTCATATTATAATCGAATCTAATTCCCTGCGATAATGAATAACCTAACCCGATGTTGATAATGCCTCGCGTATACCTTTTTTCTTGCATTTGTATGTTTCTATATAATTAATTAATGATATTACTTCTATTGAGGTGGACTGGGCCTCTTTCAAGGAGCGGCCCATTTTGGCGGAAGACCTTCAATAAAAGCAGGTAAGTGATCCGTCACGGAACTTATTCCTACAATATTTAGATCGCAACTTTCCGATCCCGTCGGCGGTGAGATCGAGCGAAGAACGTTGTTTGCGAAGGAAATTATTTAACAAAGTTGCGTATAATTTTAAACAAGCGTGCCCCGGTAATCTCGCGGGCCTGACAACTTTCGGGGTATAAATTAAAAATATATTACGAGAGCAGATGGTGTGCGGATCTCATGCAAATTCTATTTAATCAAACTTCCACTGGATTCCCCTGGACGGGCTTACTACTTATTGGATTTTTTCGTACACAACCTTTAGGGGATTGTTCAATCGCGAACGGCGAACGAAGGGCAAATTTCTTTTATGTTATTGGAGAAACGTGCCACCTGATGATACCTGGTTAGTAATATCAAAGCATGCAGAACATAAAATCCATACTAACGGTATAACTGCGAAAATAGCTTTTTTTGTCCTTATTGTAACGTCGAAATGAAGCAACGGATTGATGTGATTTTTGTATGGAGATAATCTAAGAGCTGGAAAGTGACATAAGCTGGTTTTTTTCGCAGAAAAATACCTCATTTTCATGGAAAACGTGTTAGTGAAATTAGCTGTAGGTATAGATGGCGCAATTACGGTATGACGTTTGAACGTAAATAAATTCTTTTGACCGCGCGGGCGGAGTCGCGGGTAACAGCTAGTCAATTATAGTCGGGTATCGTACGTCACTCGCAGTCTCAAAAGTCAACAAGAAATATCTTCTTGGAAGGCCTCGGCTAGTCCATATCTTTTTTTTTCATTACACCACTGGACAGCCTTACGCGCTCCAAATGTAATCTTGCTAAAGGTCGCGCTATTAAATAAAATAAGACCGTTATGAGATTTTATGAAACCGCTAACATGGCAGACGACAGAAACCAAATGACGTTATTAATAACAGGCCTTCAAAATTTGATATATTTAAAATCAAATAGAGCGTTGTTACCTAAAAATCAGATAGATTAAGACCAAAAGTTTCAAGAGGTCGCCCGAAATAAACAGATATCTTCGGTTCTCGTACACGTACCTACTTGTATATCTGAAACTAATACGCGACTGGTAAGCCTTACAGATTGACTCAGTTTACTAAAACTGGACTGCGTAATAGAGGCGGGTAGATATCGAGTTGATTCGATGTGGCAAATTAGTTTCTGTAATTTGTACCACGAAAGCATTACTCGTCATTTGGCACCGGCAGAGATACCTATCAAAAACAAATCTATTCCTCGAAGAGAAATCCCAAACGTTGAACGAACCAATTGTAATAAATAACGAAACATGATTAACGTGTTTGAGAACTGGGCGTTTTAGGATTCTTTTACTTTTACAATTATTGATATCTTGTATATCAATAGAATTATAATTCACGTACAATTCAATAAATTTACCTTCACTCATTATCTTATTGTAGTAGGGAAGTTGCTGATGCAAAATATTTTATTAATTGTCGCAGGTGACGCGGACCATAATGAGTTAGATGAATGAAAATAATCTTCAAACGAATGAAAAGAAAACGACCTGGCAATGTAAATGGATAACCGATACTATAAGCTATAATGTTGTGTGCAAAGAAAACAAAACACGCCTCACACTTAATAAATATATATATATATATATATGACGATTTCCTATTGTTTTATTTAATCTCGTTTCCTTCTATACATTTATCATTCAGCTGGACACGAACCTCCGCTCCTAGTGAGGAGGTTTCAGGCCCTAGTCTCCCACGCTGGCCTAGTTATCACTGCCAGATTTCATACCTCGAAAACATTACACATTTTAAAACATACTCTATTGTGTGCGGATTTCCTCTCAATGTTTTCATGATTATACCGAATGATATTTATATTTTATTGTGTAAAGTGCCCGCAACTTTATAAATTCAGAAGTGCCAGTGTTTGAACCAGTACCTCACGGTACAAAAGACTTAAATTCAAACAACTAGGCTATCTCTGCTATTCAAACGTTACTCGTTGTTAAAATTGTACAGTGATTTAGATGAGGACCCTGGCACTGCAAGGAGATCTAAGCCATGGTGTGCCAGTAGATAACGCTGAAGGAACCCAAACCCCCACCTCCCTCCCCCCAGCCACAGGGAACCGGTGGCGGGCGATGTGCTCGTAAGTACCTACTCATTATGGCTTAACAAGTCTCAATAAGATTTTAATCCATCAAAGAAACTTGAGCACAGTTTAGCGACTGCTAAATAATGATAGCAGTTTAGGTTACTTAAGAAATTCCAACATGCCTTCATGCCTCCAAATACGAATGAGTTATTGTTAAAATGTCTTTAATATTCTCATAGTCCCGATTTAACTGAAACCACATAATCAATCTATTATATAAATTTTATCATTATCTATACGTTAACTGAGCTAAGATTTCAAACACTTAAATGCATAACGCAATTTGAAATTGTAAAAAACATACGATTTTAAAGCGAGTCCTTCGTTTTTCCATAAAATAAATTATAACATCTAGTATCAAAAAAATATTGTTCAGTGATGTATTAATATTTTAATTGACTCTCAATGTAGTCGCAAGAGCATTTGAAATGTCGGCGGGCGGAAAATGAGAGAAGAAATATTATTTATGGAAGTACCGTGCAGTTGGCGTACAAATTAATAAAAAAAACTCTGCAACCAGGACTCGGAGACATTTGTTGGTGTAATTTAAAAAGCAAAAACGTTTACATAACATGTACCCGGTACGATCGCTCATGAACTTGTCAACCTCGAACCGTCTGCTTGCATCAGATTTCGAAAATATAATCTGAGTATTTAAGGCAAAGTTGCATAGCTGTAGGCGACGGAAGTAGAATAGAATGCTATAATTACCACTTAATTATAAAGTAGCCTTTCCTTTACTGTAAGAACATGTAAAATAAAAAAAGTATCTTCAGCAAAAGAATTTATGTTACAGTATAAGAAAGAGGTTCATACTTTCCTACAAAATATAAACGATCATAAACAAACACGTGTCGCGGCAACGAAATTGAAAATATAAATTCGTACCGTGTAGTTATTTCAAAACCAACATCAATTTCAGTAATAACCCAAGAAACTGCGCTGCAAAACGATTTTCAAACACAAACTCTATTATCATGAAATGGCTTCTGAATTGTGTCTATGTCAGTTTACACAATGTTTTAGACGGAAACAAAAGATATTTTAGATTTCACGGTATAAGTCCATGGATTTTGTGGGTCTCGAGAACTATGAATTTTTTAGGATTTCTTTCGAAGGTCACAGATCAAAAAACGACACTGTCTGACGTATTTTATTCAAAAGCATCGCTATCATAAAAGACTAAATAGTAATACACAACGACGGACAGATTTAACGAGTTGATATTCAGCTAACTAGAAATATAACTGAGCTGATTAGGTTCATAAATAAGATACATAAATATTAAGGAAATGATGAAACAACTGAAAAAACTAAAAATATATTCAACTTATTCGCTGACGAAGTCCGGGCCGTCGGGCTAGTAGGCCATTAAAGTATATTGCTGCACGTTTTATATTCCATTCATATTTCCACCGAGAAAGGAAAGATGTGACTGTAATAGAAAAAGAAGGGAAGAAAGAAAATCTTTATTTAGCGGTGAAAGGGACGCGAGATAATAATGGCGGCCAGGACTATGACGGTGCTCTTAATTAGTGGTGAGTTAACTACCATCTCGTTCTAATACTTGTAGCGCTGCGCACTTACGATATATAGCAAGAAACAGGGGCCATGAGTAAATATCACACATTCCATGGTCCTATTAACTGATACTATATGCACTTTTTCTAACAATGAAATTGTACTTGGCGGAAAGAGTATTTGAAAGATTACACAAGAATCATGTGAGCCACACAATAGAAACTAAACAATAACTGCTAGTCATTGATGAGTGCCAAGAATGGAGCTCACTACACCATCGCGTAGCGCCAACGTCACATATTCATATCGAAGTGCGTTGTTTCCAAAAAATTGTTACAAGAATTTCATAACTCTTCTTTCAGAAAAATTCCTGTTATATTGAAAACTCTTTCAGTTACATTTTCAACTTTCCCATACAAAATAGCCGAGGGCCCGGTCGTCTAGGTTTTCGTTTTTATTAAAGAGCTTAAAGCCGCTCTATAAAAATTAAACGCAAAATTAATTCTGCAACTGCCAGTGACTCTTTCGACTGTATTTCTAATTGCTCTTCGTACGTTCGGCCGTTCTATCCGTTGCGGGCTTCGTCTTTTCAATTTTACAGCTGTGATATAACGTTGAAGTAACTAAATTTTATGTGCATATTCTAGCATTCTCGGTCGAGGCCGGATTTAAATGCAAATGTATGTGGGAAGTGTCTCGTTCTGTGCGATTTGTTAATGCGGCGGCTGCAGACGACGATTTGCGGGGATCTCAGAATATCCTTGGAAATGTAATCTAGCAACTTTTCCTCCTGTATTTTTACATCGAAATATCAGCTCGTTCTTTCAACCGGACACCGTTTATCTGGCGTAGGTGTGGCGAGATCGAGGAGCTCGACATGTAACTAAACTTTTATTTCACACTTGTGCCACCGGGGCGTTCTGTAATTTAAAGATAATCGAAACTTGCTAAAATACTCAACTGCATTGCCTGCTGATTCTGGAGAAATGTATGAATAATTTCACCGGGACCACGGTTACTATCTTTCACCCGTCGATCCATTCAACTTTCTATGAGAGATTGCTAGAATAACCCGGCTAGCACTTTTAATATACGCCAGTGTTCAATATATGCAGCCACGCTGACGTGCATCCGGTCGGGCGTGCAAAGGAATTCAGATATTAAATTCAATGGAAATGCCCTCTGATTTATTCCCACATTTCTGTACCAGATCCGTTCAACCGCGAATATCTGAATCTTTTCGGATAAACAATTATTATGTTTATAGAGATATTATATATAGTAAGGGCTAAAAGCCAATTTTAAATATTACAAACGTGGACATTCAGGTCGTTCAATTTTAAATTATTATTCAATTTTAAAAATTATTCTATAGAAAACTTATACGATCATATTAATATTCTCTAGAAGTGGACGTTCATTTTTATATGCAGAGAGTAGAAAACGAGTACGAGACAGTCTCGAGGGACCGCCGCCACCCGGACGTCTGCAATCGACCTGTAATATGACTGTAGTAATGGGATTGTTTGTTTGAATTTCTTCATTTGGCATCATTTGTCGTGAGTCCTAGTATTAATATTAGGTGGTTAGTGTTCATCGGTAACGGAACTACGGCCATAGGATTGTTAGAAACATCGGTCTAGTAAGTATATGGTAGTATAATTGCAGTTAGTATTAGTGTTCGTGCTGTTAGAGATTGGTCACAGATTCGTTGCTATCGTTGAAGATAGAGATGGTCGCCTCTAGTATTCAAGTGAACCGACAGCCGTGCCTTCAGACTTTAACACAAATTGTTTTAATAACGACTGCTTCACGGTAGAAATAGGTGTGGTGGTGGTACTTCCCCGGGCGAACTGTATAAACGTTGTACCTGTCTTTCATATCGTAATACAAGTTTTCTACATTTTTGTTGAACAGGAATTGGTTTTACGGTCACCGAAGACTGGTTAGAAGGATTAACTCCTTCAGATTTGACGTACATCGATGACGTAAAAAATGTAGCAGCGTTCGGGGACGCCCAGCACCGAGGCCCTCAGTGGTACGACGACACCTCGAAGTCGTCTAAAGAATCGGAAAGCGAATTGAAGACTGACGATGACGATAGTTCAAGGTATAATCTCTATATTCAAATCCAAACTGAGAGCATGTTTCTTTTCAGTGATTGCGTTTCATTGAAACCTAAAATAAATTTAAATATGCAATGAAAAGAAAAATGTCAAACAATCGGATATTTCTATATTTCAATTGTTCAGTGAATAAATGCTGTAAATGAATTCAACGTCGGATAAAATATTTCAAAATCGATTCATAAAACTCTGTAAAATACAACTTCGTCCAGGTCAATTCGGTTAGGTAAAGAGAATATTGTTGCTCAGAAGCCGACCATAAATATCTTGAACAATGAGGCTCGACTGGAGAAAATACCATGTCATTGGCACTGACATCTTAAGTAAACTGCCGAGCGAAATGGGTTTACCTGAACCTGAAAATATAACTTGAACTTCGTAATGTAGGGAAAACATATAATTTTTTTACACAATTGTCATCTCGAACACAAGAGACGGCTACAATGAACAAACGAATATATATTTCTTTAAACATTTCTTGTAAGATTAAGTGTTTGTTTTATTCTTTCGTTTGAGGATATAAGAATCGAGCATAATGTTTGCGTATATTTGGAGTATCTCTGAAGTAATACTTCACAATGTATTTTTGTGACATTTGTACCCACCACATAGAAAAAGTTTAGAAATAAAGTATGTAGTATTTAATATTAACAAAGTTTTGTATGTTTAGTTCAATAACAGCGATATCGGCCATAACGACAAGTTCATCATCGGAAGCCTCTTCGTTTGAAACCAAGGAGAGCAAACGAGCGTAAGGTTCTACCATTTTAAATAAATCGACGGGCCTCTTGGTCGAACGATTGGAGACTGCGCAAGGAGAGGTCGTGCGAACGATTCCAAGGATAAACATTGTGTAATTAATGGATTTATATGTTTCATGTCTGGATGCTATGTATAATACGAGTATATACCGGCCGTCTGGTTACCGTCACACAGGCATAACTTTGACTAATTAGACGTAGGCACCTAGCGGGACGCCTTCAATCGGGTGTAAGCGATGGGAATCATGACGGAAACAATCTGATGACTTGGAAAAAATAGAAAGAGCTGCAGAAAACAATGGTCACGGTGGGCGCAGCTAGCGCGAGTTGTAACAGATCTATTGAAATATCACAAGGTACCGACGAAGTGTCAGTATTGAGTATTTACCGTCTGCAGCCCGCCTCCACCATTTATTATTGGTATTCACAAGTCTGCCAATAGATGGAGACGTCAGGTTCACGAGTTACGACAAGTCAATCGCTTCGGTTAGTTTTATTTGATTTTACGAATCGCCTACGATATCTGTACCAGGACTCGGACCTACCGCACCTGCACCCCCTGCCCCCGCGACATGATGAAGCAGTACAAGAACCGCGGCATCAAATGGATCTGCGGCGGCTACCAGCGCGCCAGGCGGTCGTTCAAGAGCGATTGCATGATGCGTTATCGCAACTGCCAGGACGGAACCAGTCAGTATCCCTTCGAGAACCTTTAACAGATTTCCTCTTTCAGCATTAAAAGACCTCAGTGAATCCCGCCCCGATGACCTTCTCTCGGTCCAGTGGTTAGAGATGCCGACTACTACACAACAAGTTTTAGATACGATTCCCTTCCAGGACAAACATTTGTATGATGAGCGAATTTGATTGTTTTGTTTCTCACTGTACCAAAGATATCACATCCTTCAGAGCGAAACACAGTGCGAATTAATCAAATACAAAGTGAACAGAAAGGGTGGGAATGAAAAGTAAATTTTAAAACGCAAACCGGCAGCATCAGTTCCCCGAGAAATTTAAAAACATTAAAATGCAAAGGCAAAGGGATGTTGATATAATTACGAAGTACTCGGCTTCATATTTCAAAGCTCTAAAACAATTAACGACGCGTTTCCTTTGTAGATATCGAAAGGCTTCCGTAATTATTAAATATCGTTCCAAGAAAACTGAATCGGTTTACTTAATACTTTACAAAGGATATTGCTTTGAAAATGCTTTACATTTAATTACGGTCACTCGTTTTCATCATACGTTTCATTGCACTTATAAAAATCTTCTTTATGGCAATTAAACGAATTATTGCGTTGAATAAATATGGATTACATCATGTAATTGTGAAATATTTCTGAAATCATTTCAATTTACAAGGGTACATAAAAATTAAAAATATTGAGCATCTCATAGAAGATGCTTTACGATTGCGTCGTTCATAAAATTCATTCTAAAATTCTAGCGTTGGGAGGTGTTGCGGCGGCTCGTCGCTCCTGCCGTCTGGGCCCGATGGGCGTCTGAGGCATTAGGGATGAACGATAGCTGCAATAATGTATACATTCATTAAGCGTACTCGCCTCTACCTTACATTTAATAATACAGTTTGAGTTCGGAATGTACGTCGCTCGTAACGTTCTCATTATGTTTCAGTGTTCGTGAAGCTGTACGACTACCGCTGCAAGAACGACTCGTACCACGGCCGCCACTGGTTCTACATTTACCGGGTGTAGACTAACTAATAACAGAATTAATTTTCATTGACATTAATAGATAAATTAGCAATAAATCACACCTTCAAAATAACTTTTATTTTGATAATTTATTAATTGTATCTTTTTTTTCGGGCGTGCAACCTTGACACACAATGCAATAAACGAATGCTTCACAGAGCATATGCGATAAAGAGAGGTTACGTAAAATATCCATTACACACGAATGCTCCAACCTCAGCTGGCCATATCGGTAATTGATGAGTGCTATTAATAAAGCCAACGCAACGTAATACCCCGGTGTACATCGAGCAGTACAACCCCCAGGCGTACCGGCGCAGCCCAACACTTACAATTCTATTCCTGTGTGCCCTCAAAGTTATTGTCGTTGGACTAGCCTCTCGGTTTCCCACTTAGGCAGCCTGCCTGCTAGACCCTAAGTCGTGATTACAATTTCCGCCGGACAATCGTTTGTGTAATAAACACATTCGTGTTTTATTTTGGGTTTAATAAAAATCTATATTTAAATATTATATAGTAAAAATTATAGAAAGAATATAGTTTAAACAAAAAAATTCCCAACTTCATTGTGATGTCTTCATAATACACATTGTTTATATAGCACAATTACAATTATTATTATAAAAAGCAAATAAAAACTAAAATTTATTTAGTATGATGTAGTATGTATGTTTATTAGCTGTCCAGTTGTACCCGGGACTTTAATTGCCTCATTTAGAATGAGACGGTCGTGTGTGGAATTTTCACTATACTAGTTGTTACTGTCCATTTGAATTTGATATTTTCACACATCGATACAAATGTGAAGGGCATAGCCCGCCATTATCACAGCTTAATAACTAAACTAAAAGCAACGAAACCTTAACCTGTACCGATATCTAAAAGCGCATTAGCAACCCAGCCGACCGCACGGGTGCTTCAAAACCGCTCTCAGATATAACCGAACGAATCTTTCAAAGCCATTAGACAACCAGGAATGGAAAGCCAGTTAAGTCAAACATAAAATCCAGTCTTCGGAAATTACCAAATTGTCTTACTGCCGACGTACAAACTAAACGCGATGTACTTTAAATACATATATTTGGCCCGCGGCTTTACTCGTGCAGAAATTGAATTTCCAAAAAACAATAAATACATAATTGTTTCTATTCACCAAGAGCAGAAATATAAATTTGCAGGTGGCTAACATCCAAACCGACGAATCTTCACGCAATCTTTCTATCTCTATATTATCCCGTTAGGGGTGGTATTTCCAAAATTCCTTCCTTAGTGCTCACTTACGGTACGTAAAGAAACTATCTGCAGAATTATAGGTCCAGCGGTTTCCACTACGCGTCGATCTCTGGGGTCGGTCATCACCTTCCTGTATTACGATCGCGACGCACGAAACAATCCTCGAAGGATTAAAATAACATCCTCCAGGATATTACGAAGAAAGTCATAGTCAGATATTTCGGAGTAGTTTCAGTTTTAAATCCTGTAAAAGAAATCGGCGGCGACAATTTCATTCAAATCGCGGTCGATGTAACGCGTACCTAGCACG
>DWEM01000200.1:0-22454 GCA_018245935.1 Agara belti belti
TGCTTCGTATTCAACTCTTTCCACCTTTTCTACTAACAGGATTTTCAAGGCTTTAAGACTGATCGGGCGAATCCTAACTTTATATAGTCGGCTTATTTACCTGTGTAAGTGACACTGTGAAATCTTCACGATTCACAGAAACTTCAACAATGGGGTGACCAGCTTGCGTGACCCAAGAACTCATCACTGTAGTAATATCAGTTTCTGGATATTGAGATAGAGAATTATATGTTGCCACTCCGTTTTGTAGTCCTTCGTACAATTTCTCTGGGTAGCCAGATTGGAATTTGCTACAAGTGTTTGTTAAGAAAAACTTCTTTTAAATAATAACTGTGGTACAATTAATCAAGTCATTATCAGATTTGGGTTACAATTTAATATAATGAAATATATTTGCAAAGAAAACTAACAAAATCGAAAAATCATGATCATAATCCATAGATAAAAATCTAATGAAAAATTCTTAAAATTCAGTCAACAATTAGCCTAACTTAAAATTTAAAAAAAACAGTTGGAGCGGAACTCAATGCCCCTTAGATACTGCAACTGATGGGCAGTATACATTTTTCATGAACTGAATAAAGATAACATTATAGAATAACGACATGTTTGCTTTTTGTTACCCTTGTTTTTACTTACTTAGTCTCCAAATATGAATGAAGGCCAAATTTGAAAGCGTCATCGCCAATCAGATGGTGCATCATTCGAATCACTGAACCAGCTTTTTGGTAACTGATAGTACCGAAGTGTCCGCTAATTTCTGCTGGCGAGTAAACATTGTCGTAAGATATTGGATTTGATTCTGGAAAGTCATCGGCCTCGTAAGCTGAATATACTGATCCTGTTACGAGGATGTCTGCTGAACCTACATCTGGTTGCACCTGTAAATTGTAAGTAAGACCTTAAACATTTTTCATTTTACCATCATCGTATCTTTCCACTAACGCATCAAATTCACAATATCCTTTTCGCAGATATTTCCGGATGTACATGGTTAGGCGCTTCAACATCGGCGCAACAAGATCTCTTCATGAATACCGCCAAATTGTATTTGTATTTTATAAATATCCATTTACCATCGATGGCCTACTTACTAATGTAGTCGATGGAGGTAACAAAAATGCAAATATACAAAGCTGATGATCCATTAGGGACCAATAATGGTCACCTTCCTATTTTTATTTTTTATTTTGTACGCCGAAATAGGCTAAATATGGCTTGAACTAATAATCTTGTAACATCTTGATATGTAACCATATTTGTGCAAATAAACGTCTTTTTCTTTGTCTTTGTATTTATTTGTATTTATCACATTTTCTTAACTGAACTGCTATTAACCAACTGCTATTGAACTCAAGAATAATTGAGAGTTTTATAATGCTAACCATAGCGGTGATGTAATCTTGGAAGTAGTTAGCGAAGCCCTCGTTGAGCCAGGTATCGCTCCACCAGTGGCAAGTGACCAAGTTACCGAACCACTGATGTACGGTCTCATGCGCTATGATCTGCGCGACCCTATATTTGTAGTAGGGGTTTGAGTCCTCTGGATTATACAAGACCAAAGCCTCCCTGAAAGAACAGACCTTACAATAACGAAACACGTACATATTTAAATGTTGTAATGCAAAATATCTAATATGAAATATAGCTTATTTTTATTAGATGAGATAATACTATCAACAGGTCAATAAAAATAAAAATAATGTGACTAAAGAGTACATAATCAAAAAAATAAGGTCACCTATACTTTATCAGGCCCCAGTTTTCCATGGCGCCGGCTCTGAAGTCGGGCAAAGCGACGTGGTCTAATCTCAAGTTACTGTCTACTGAATAGTAGTCGATACCGTAGTAGTCACTCAGAGCTTGAACAACTCTTCTACCAAAATCAAATGTAAACTCAGTCTGGTTCTTGGCTTCCGGCCGCGTGTACACGCCAAATTCGTTGGTTCCTGCCGTTATGTATGCTGCAGCTTCGAATTGAGATACTAAGAAAGCGAGAAGATAAGTAGACATCTTAGGCGTAGGATGAAACAATTCCCTGACATTTCCATTTGAGCTGCAAGAAAAGAAACTCGTAATAATTTGTCCACGAAATATGAGACCACTTCTTTAAATTTAATGACGCTCGTGAGGACAAGGGCCTTAGGAATTAGCGTTTGAAGCTATACTGACAGCACAACTGAAGATTGCATCTTGGTGTTACTCAACGAAGGCTGGTAATCTCCTGGTCTGTTGATGGTAACCGTGAAAACGGCTTTCAGGTCTGGCTCATCGAAACACGGGAATGCCTTTCGTGCATGAGTAGATTCGAATTGCGTAGCGCCAAGCCATCTGATGAAAAGAATGGAAAAATTTAATATAATAATTTCAATGTAAATTGGTTAAATGTAAAGCAATATCTTCAGCAAATAGATTCCATGCACATAAAGGACAAGATACATATTTTGATAGATAGGTACGTATTATTCTAATAATATACAGAATTGTTCTTGAAGAGTGCATTAACTGTTGGTTAATCTTAAATACTTATGCGGCTTAATAAATATGCGTTGAATGTATTGTCAACAGTGATTTCGTTATCACTTTATTAATCCTATTTATTTGCAGATTCATTGAGTGCTCCTTCATATAGTCAATCAACGACAGATAACAACTATTGTTACATTATTGAAGTAGTTGAATTTTTATCCTATTCTAGTAATATTATCTTAATTTTTATAATTCTTTCAACTTTTGCGTGTATTGGCGTATGGGTCTTGGCGTATGACTCTATGTAATCTACTTAAGTAGTTAATGTTAAAAACTCAACCATTTATATAATATGCTATCTAAGATAAACAAGTTTTATTGCGTTTTATGACGAATAAATGTTTATCTGGACTGTATATTTGATAGAAGATCAAATAATAAAATTATATCTTAGAATCTGTGTAAGCTACTCTATTAACTAAACGTACGTCACTCTATTTCCTTCGTATTAACATTATTCTCTTTAAACCATATTGAATACTAACTTCTTAACGCCTTTCTCGATATAATAATTTCTGTAGAATCCAGTCAGATCTTTCCGTATCGGCCCTCGGTATGCTATCTTCAAGTTATATTCTAAACCAGCTTGTATATCCGTTTGTAAATTTATATGTGCGAATGTGTATTTTTCATCAAACTCCAAAGCGTTTGTTTCTGCTAGATTTATAACAGTAGCGCCTGTGGCCACTGTTATGTTGGATGCGGTAAATATGAGATCTTCTGAATGCAGTTTTATTTGATTGATATTCCTGTCGGTCGTAAAACGTATGTCCACTTCGCCGTCGAATGTAAAGGCCGTGTCATCGCTTGTGTCGAAATGGGGGGTTATGGATATAGCGTACGTTATGGGTTTTATTGTCGTATTCAGCCGATAGTACGAATCACATCGAACTGTCTGTATAGCTATGGCTAATATAGCCAATTTAAGCAGCTGCAGCAACATATCCTGAAACAGAAAACTTTCAAAATTCACGGAACTTCTAAATTGATGAGTTTTAATTTTTATTGAAGGAATATATAGAAATATCAGTCTTAATATTATTATTGGTATTTTAATATCTATAATATTAAAATACCAATAATAATAATAAAAAAATCGTATACACGTCCCAAAGCATCGAGCTGGAAAGTTATTTATTTCTGTCGTATTTTTGATACAGATACGAAAAATGAAAATGTATTTAATTGCCTTGTCATTGCTTTTACTCAATTACTTAATTATTTAATTAACGTCACACATATTTAAAGCTATTATTCATCGTCTCTTGCCGTCCTTCAATCTATGATAGAAGAAAAAATCTATAATAAATTGCCTGTTGATTTTTAATACAATAGCAAATATTTCAACTCAAAAGTTTCAACAGATTTTAACAAGGTAATCAATGCAAAATAGTTACTTATACTGCTACATATATATACTATGTGTATTACTGCTCAAATGTTTCTATCTGTGACATTAACTTGTGTTGATGTTGAGAATTGTTAATTTATAACTATTCTAATGGTTCTGTTTTCAAAAATACTTGTATCTCAAACCATGTTTTGAAATTTGTATAACAAAAGTTTTTTTTCTGTGGACCGAAGCTCTTGCTTGTAATAAAAAACAAGCCAAAAAATCAATATTTCAATTTATACTGCTTCTCAACGGCCATTCAGCGGGTCCACCCGCTAATAATGTCTCTTACGGATAATGTCTGTTACGCTACAATTATTAATTAAAGTATTTTTTATTAACTTTTAATAGAAAACTCCGAAGACTTACCTAATGTTTTGCGGTTACACTTGTCACTACTACTACTTATACAACTGAACGCGGAGCGTCGTTTTTGTGATAGAAACGATAAGAACATCTCGAGTATCTGCTTATCTGTGAAACGTTGATAAATTCTGTTTCGTGTCAAGTGCATTATCTCGATATAACACGAAGTAGTCAAAAACAAATCTATAAAATAAGATGCTTGTCATAACAAATATTTGTATAACTAAAATTAAAATTTGATTAACTCTTCCTATCTATCATCACGGGTACATACATAGTTTATTGTTGATGATTGCATATAGGTTTTCTTACGTATAAAATAAGTCAAAGCCTTTCCATGGCGCTGGTCGTAATAACTCTATAGGTAATTCCCTATAGATTCTCTTAAGATGTTTTCCTTCGCTGTTATAACGAGTCATATTTATCATCTTTTGAAGGCATTGTAAAGAGTAGAGTATGCACGCCCCGGTCCGTACCTTAGACGTCAAGAATGAGAAGCTGATTGTTTTATTTACAAAATAATAAAGCCGCAGCAGTCAAGGATTAAGATTAAGTTAAGCAAATCATGGAACATGTATACAATATTTAGTTAAATGAAACTTGAATTACAGACATAATTGTATACTATATGTTGTATAGATGTATTCGACCCAAAACAAACGCTGTCATGTTACCTTATCTACAAGTTTCATTAAGTATTGTCTGAGACAAGTGTCTGACACAATGCCCGTAAATAAAAATATTTTGTTATGTAATATATATTTAGTAATAATAATACTAGTAAAATCCATTTCATCGTCATTATCATTAATCATCATTAAATGTAAAATTAAATTTCAATATAAAATTTGAAATGAAACAAAGCATTAGATATGTTACAATAATTTATTTCAAAACTTCATTATATACTAATACTGTACATACGTATGGTCATAAAATATTCATAGAAGTAATTACAATACAAGTTTTTTTTTATGTTGAAGTGGTCAAGTGTTTGGCTGCGAGTTCTAAATATACATAAAATACAATCACATAGGTATATTGTTTCTGTACATAAATACTTTCAAAATTGATATAAAAAAAAATTACAAATTACCTAAATTTATTTTTAATAACAAATTAAAGGGTAAAATAAATAAATAATATAACATCAATAACTTTGTTGTTGTCTATCTCAATATTAAAGCAACACAGGTCATCAACAACAGTGTAAAGGTGGGTAGGGCAACAGCAGCTGAACCTCTAGCGGCTCTCAAGTTGGCGGCTGCGCGGTCCGAGCCCCACTGCATATTGTTTCTTGATGAGGCGATAGCGTTCAAGCCTGATTGGAATCCAGGAACGCTTGCCTGTTCGGCTCGAAGCCATTGCTCCATCTGAAAGATTGTTTAGTGACTAATTCAAATAGCAAATAATACTGCTCAGTGATATAAATAGTAAGTACGTCGGTCGTCGGTTAGACCATAGTCCTCCATGTTAGGTGAAATATCAAATATCAAATTTCGAAACTTACATCTTGTAAGCCTTGTTCATCCAAGTACGAAGCCAGATTAATGAGAACATTCTCCCACCACGCCGGTAGAACAACTCTGAAATTCATTTTATGGATAAAATCTACATGAAAAATCTAACTACAGTTTGATTTCAATTTAAGAATATTATGGATATTGACGATACTTTCTTTCGCCGTTATAGCCAGAAAAGGACAACTGAGATACAAAATATCACAGTACAATTAACTTACTTGCGTCTAAATTCTTCAACTCTGGTCCTAATAAAATTGAGAGCCACTCTTGCGTTGCTTCTGTCTCCCATGTAGAGGAAGGTTAACGCGTTTACACTGTCTTGAGCCTTGACGTCATCGCTCAAGACCATTTGCAAAAACCTGATAACAAAGTAATCATTAATCCCTTCTCACATCTAGCCGTATCATTGTCGGTCAGAGATCTTTTCAAAATGAAAAAGGCCATATCTTAACACGCGGGCACGCGGTTAAATGGCTTTACAAGCTTAAGAGAACATTTTGAAAGCACTCTCGAATCTGTAGGTTATCTTAAAATATTGTCCATTACCGGTATAGCGATGCATAATTTCAAACATGATACTACTTCTACTTGCTACTTCTACTATGTAAAAAATAAAACTGTACGGTAAAGTAACATAAATACTGACATGATGACGGCAGCGCTGTTAGTTGTGCAGCCGAGAGATCTCAGCATTGCCACTTGATCGGCCTGATTGTTGGAGTTCAGTCTACGTTGGTATAGGAACTGCCAAGCTTGGAAATCACCATTCAGCAGTCCCATGCAGAACACGTGCCGCCTTAAGTTGGGGTTGACTCTGAAAATTAAAATAAGGTTAGAGATTATAACTCATGTATATTGCAATTTATAAAATACCTATTTACTTTTCTTGATTAAATTTTTTTTATTGCATTCTTTGTTGTTTTATTGTTTTTTTATTTTAGGCGTTCGTTCATTGTTTTGCTCTAAATTATATAACTCTAAATGTTTGTTGCCTTTGTCTTCGCAAAAGTGTACTTTCAATAAATCGATTCCTTGTTTATTGAATTTAGCATTGTTATCATATCATCCTATTTCTTGCGCACTAAGTGTGCCCTTTTCACCTATTAGACTTTTACCCCAGTTACTTTAACGATAATATATTGATTTATCAAGACAGGCTTGGTCAATTTCCCTTTGTATCTATAGTGGCCAACTTCATCTGATTAGGGGGTCAGCGTATCGTCTTGTGTTCATAGACTGTAGTCACGCAATATCGTTCAATTTTCTTTACAGAGGAAATTATGTGTAATATGAACACTTTCGCAAATAAGTCATTTATCAAACATACATATATTGTACATATCTTTTGCATGTTTAGTTTTAAAACTAAGGCTCTCAATATTTAGAAATTTGGAACTTTGTATTAGGCCTTCAAGTTTATTTCCTTTTTTTGCTTTATAATCTACATAAAGGTTCCTATATACATAGTTTTTAAATGTTAATTAGCATAATAACTAGGATGACGAGCTGTTTTTATCTGATTCTAAGTTGGATTTGTCACTTGAAATAAATCACAGACCACCTACAATTTGATATGAAATAAAACAGTAATAAAAAATTAAAAACCAATATATCCTTACGCAACACCTGCAGTCCTCAGGTTATTGAACTTCTGAATAGCGTCACGGACACAACGTTCGTGTCCAATGTTACAAGCGAAGGACAATATGAAAAATCTATTAAGGGTCGTCGTCAGGGGTTCGTTCGCGGTAACGTCATATCCCAGTTCATTTATCACAGCTGTCAAAAACTCTTTAAGAATTGTCTGAAATATTTAAATTTCGATATTTTAAATGATTAAAAATCAGTCAGTCTTGTAATGTATAAGATCGATCTTAGCGCTGCTGCACACTGGGCCACCAGAGACCACTAATACAAAGCCACTAACCAGTGGCTGCCACAAGTTATGTACGAGATTTTTCATAAACCTCACATAGCATCGGTGTAAATTAAGCGTTTCAATGATTTCAATCAAAACACTAGATAGCTAGCTAATGCTCGCATTTCGTCACCGCCACTTGTGGTCCAGTGTGCGACCGATTGTAACATTATTAATAGCTTTTTTTAAATAATTATTTTAAAACACATCGAGAAAAGTCTCATTTATTTGGCTAATACTAAAACTCCATAAATATGTCGATAAGTAAATAATATGAGCGATAACAATCATTGTAACGAAGAACACACTCACGTCAAATTGTTCTAAAGTGTCGGGCAAATGTAAGAAGCGATTTCTGAGCCACGTGAAGCCAGTGATGGCTGGATACCAGACGAAGAAGTTGGTTTCCTCCTTTAGAAAATCTATCACTTGGAATCCTAAATTGAATGTGATCTTTTCTGATCTCATCAATGCGAAGACATCATCAACGATCTGAAAGATTAGGATAAAAACATATATGGTGCATTTAAATTGACCAGTAATGAATTGTGGAACTTAAGAAAATATATTTTGCGTTGCGAGGATGCTTGTAATTATTATCTGTGTATTATTTAGCCCGCTATGCTTCTGCTATGAATTTCATTGTTTCTTAAGTGAGTTGCGCTATCCATTCTAATTACAAAGTTTAAAAAAAAGATTACAAAAGTACGAGTAAACGTCATTTAACTAGCTCTTTAATTAAATTTATTCCTGATGGCAATCACCGTTGGTCCAGTCTTTAATGATCTTAACTTCTGTTTGTCACGGAGATGGTAGGTTCAAAATTAAATCTAATCCCAACAATATAGGTATTCCGCATAACCTTTTCATATACGTGTTAATATTACTGAGTGTTATTATTTGACTTGCTGTCTTTAAAATGCACGCGTCGATTAATTTGTACCAACTCATGTTTTAAGCAGTAATCCTTCTTACCTGTGCCCTATTCATTCGGTGGATGCTTGTACGGTTGCGTTTCAAAGCGCTAGCCAACATTTCCCAGTTGTGTGTATCGTAGTTCACTCGGTAAATACCTAGAGTACAAGGAAAAATATATCCAGCACTGTTGGTTGTAATTGGTTTTTCAGAAACAGCTTTACCGATTTCAATGAAAACTACTGTTTCCATTTTATTTAGGTCAAAAAATTAATTTACTGTACACACAGAAATAAATTTACTGTTATGGTGTTTACGCAACATAACCTTCAATTTTACATATTATTTGTAACATTTATTCAATTAATTATTAGCTACTAATTAATACGTTACTACGTTACCATGTTAAACCTTGTCGTTAAAGAATTATAGCAAAATATTTTAAATGTCACACCTTTCTGTTGAACATTGAAAATGACCCACTCGTGACCAGGGTTTTTCGATATCTCCATAGTTCTACCGGTCATTAGATGCGACGGTCGGAGGTCGTTCCAATTTGGACTGTTACCAGAAGTGTAGGTGAGAGGCACAGACCACAATTGACCAGTAGGTTGAGCGGTAGAGCTGACGAAGAAGCGTTCCTGAGAATTCATATTATTTCCTTAATAATCAACAATCTCATAAGTTCCTTGAATATTCATGAAAATGTCTTCAGTGTTTGTGTCGTCTCTGTTTTAAATGTACATGTTTAAATTAATGAAAGTCATTAGACTTATTACAGCCATCAAAACGTTACACAGAGACACTACACTTAGCGATACACAGGGACACTAAGCTTAACATTCGAGACCTCAACCTAAGACTTAAAACGCAAACACAATTTAAGTGACTTTTTAATTTCATAGTTGGTATGAGCTTAATTATTTGTGCACCTGTACTAATTGCGCTTGTTAAAAATAATCAAATATTAGCACCTGAGTAAGAGACATAAGGCCCGTTTGCATATTAACATTGACGGTTATGAGAGGATATCCAGGTTCTTCGACCCAGTAGCGCATAATTGCAGCGATGTCAACGGTACTGGGCAATGTGGCGTCTTCCCTCACGGCTCTCGCGAAATTGTTGAAGAGATCCACTGGAAACGCGTGCTCGTAAGCCCTGAAACAATCGTTCAATTCCTGAATGAATGAATAGAATCTTTATTCCATTACTGTGACATGTACTAGAAAAATCTACGGACATAATATAGTTAAGGGCCAGTTATTGTTACAAATTAAATGTTCACACTGAGTACTCTTTTATCTTAGTCGAGATACAATCAGTCGGCGGATTAAAAAGCATGCAGTATAAAACAAACATTACCTATCTATTAAGAAATAATTCAGAGCTTTCTTAAATGTGGGTTCCGTTACATAGTGTTTCAGCATCAGTAAGAAGGCAGCGCCTTTAGAATAGCTGATGCCCGTGAAATGTCCGGTGACTTGAGCTGGACTATTGACCGTATGCTGCAAAGCTCGGGTGGATACTGAAGCGTCTACTGATAACGCGCTTTGAAGGTAGAACACGTTAAACTGGTCTTCGAGCTCTAACGATTTGTCGATCTGGGAATATAAAGAGAGTAGTTATAGCACCTAATGATTTAGAGCATACATGAAATTTAGGTTAGGACGCAAAGTTCACGACGCGTTTATTAGAGGAAGCTTATGTCTACTAATACAGGTGATTTTTGCTCTACTGTTAAACATTGTAGAACAATTGATTAAGTAGCCATATTTAACTGAACTTACACCATCCATGGCAAAGTATTCGAAATAGCTGGCGAAGCCTTCATTGATCCAAACGTTGTCCCACCATCTGCAGGTGACAAGGTTGCCGAACCATTTATGAGCCAGCTCGTGGGCAGTGATTGTTCCAATATACTTCTTGTCCAATTCATTGGTTTCACCATCTTGATAAAGAAGGCGGACCTCTCTGAAAATGGACAATCTAAGCTACAATTTCTCTGACTAGACTATAACACGACAATATGGCTTGCATTTTAGTAACTAAAGATCACGATTTTCGTACGTTACGTTTTCCTTACAACATAAAAATGTTAGTTGATATTGATAGTGATACAAGTATAAATTAGTGCTTTTCAATTTTATCTGTATCCATCTATGTTTTTTTATCTCTCACCTAAATTGCGTCAAAACCAATCATTCCGTCAAACGATTATCAAAACCGGTTAGGTAGAATTGATATTGATAAAGAAAAATAATATATCATACCTATGCTTACTATGGCTGATAATTTGTATGACATATTCTTTTTCTGTTCCTCTTCCTCAATAGTATTAACATTAGTGTTCAGTATTTGAGTCGAAAAACAATTACACATTTTGCATTTATATGTACTAGTAAGACAATGAGTTGCATATGATTCCTTTAATCAAAAGGACTTCTTACCTGTAAGTCACTAAGCCCCAGTTTTCAGTCGCTCCGGAAGCCCAGTCGGGTGACGCGATTTGATCGTTCTTCATATCCTCGCCCATAGTGTAGTAATCAATTCCTAAATAGTCTTCCAACCATTTAGTTAGAGGTGGTCCTACTTCTAATGCGTATTCTCCTTGTCCTTGTGCATTAGGTCGTCCGAGAATCCGGTAAGAACGGATCGGATCATTATTATCTGCAATTACTTTAAATTCCTCGCTGATATGGAAAGTTACCAAGTATGCGGACATTCTCGGAGTTGTATGGAATACCTCTCTAACGCGGTCGCCGATTCTGAAAGATATTCATTTTGTAAGCTCATTAAAGTCTGTCGAAACCGTCAGTACTCCAATGAATTAGATAACAAATATTTATATTGAGAAACTTCTGCATTCCTTTATAACCATTTTTAGTTATTGTATACTTAATACAATCTCTTTCTAATCAGCTTTAATCATCACAAATTGGACTTACGCCGTAGATTCTTTAATTCTCATGTTTGAGTATGTTTCAGTGAAATGGGCTGGTCTGTTGATGATGATGTTAAAGGTTGACTTAAAACCTGGCTCGTCAAAGCTGGGGAATGCTTGCCTTGAATTCGTAGGCTGCAAATGCGTAGCTGCGTACCAACTGGAAATGACATAATTAAATAAACCTATTAAAACAATAGTGATTGTAACTCTTCCTTTGAAATGAAAGTTGATGATCCTTATGTTTTTAGTATAGCTCTAACAGCTAGAATTGTCATTTATTGATCCAGTTCGAAGCTATTTATTACGTCATGGTCGTACTATACTATTATATAACTTGTAAGTGAATTTAGGAAATGAACTTACTGCAATTTACCATCGTTGTCTCTATAACTGCCTCTAAAAACACCTCTAGATAAAGGAGTTTCATTGATATTTCCCAAATAGTCCACGGTGAGTCGATACACTTGTGAATTGTCTAGAGTCACTCCATCTCTTAAATTGATCTTCAGGAAGTGGAAATCCCTGAGTCTTTCGAATGGAATTGACGCATTCAGTATGAGAGGCACACCTAATTGGTCCGTAAGAGTGACTGTCAATATTTCCCTTACATTTTCCTGGATGAACAGAGACGCAATCCCGTCTGTAATTGCCTGAAATTATTGTAAGAATTAGAATATGTATCTTCGCATTTAAGGCCAATGCTAACATTTATGGAAATGACTAACATAAAACATGCATCAACGTAGCGGTTAAAAATTGTTATTAATAACTGCTTCTCGTAATCGTTGACTGACAGAGAATGCTGTCAGCAATAATTCCGCCTTTTGTACCTCTACAGTATTGGTATTAGTTTAAATACACATACTTACTCTTAAAGTGATAGTCACAGTTCCATCAAACGTGAAAGCTTCTCTGTTGGCCGTTGCTTCAAAGTACGGGGTAATCTCCACGTCATAGTTAATAGGATCCAAGTTTTCGGGAAGGCGGTAAAAGTCCGCTGCAACTTCACTAGTTAGTTCGAAAGGCTCGTCGATATCGAATGGGAATTCTGCCTTAACGATGGCCAAGAGCACTGGCAGTAGACCCAGTCTTAATATGGACATGTTTCTAAAGCGGGAAAAAAAATCTTCTTAATACTGCTCATTAATAAATCGAAACAATATTTATGAGTACATATCTATCGATTTGCGATTATCTAAAAACCTTTTAATATTTTTATAACTTTAAAAAATGCACTCAAAAATTAACTTAACTTTTCCCTTTATCAATTACCTCATAGACCTCTACTAAGTCTTAACGCCCTTAATTTATAACAATACTTTTACTAATAACATAATAAATTACCTGTCCTTTTGTGCCCTCGGCAGAATTAGAACTAGTTAATTTATCAAGATCATCGTTTGGTATCTCTCCATGTATTATTATTATTAAACTTATTTATCGATATTATTACAATGATATTGTATTGAACGAAGTTAATGATAACGTTATCGATATGTAATAAACTTATCATAATATATCAATCGTTATCAAATAAGCGCACAATAAATAAAATACCGCATAAATTTATTGTGAATAAATTTTAATCTTTGTAAACCTATAACCTTGGTAAGTACTGAATATTTAGGCGAATTATTTTAGATAATGTTGGAGCAAATGTGTGAAGTCTGTCAGCTTGCTCGCAGCCTGTGCGGTAGCTTTTAGCTTCATCAATGGAAATCTGAAAATATTGACAAACTAACAGTTTCATCTGATCTTGTAGGCGTGCCTCTCCGAGTACTTTGAGATCAAGGCATATCGGTAAATAAAATCGGTATAGACAACCAATATCTACAGTTCTGTCTGTAGTTACGTTAGCCACTTATATAACGAAATAATTGCAAACTTTGACATGCATAGGTATAGTTACGAGCGTGGCAAATTTTAAACTTTTATTTAAGCAATAATTTCTGCACATTCTTATCTTTTTATCTTATTTTATGTATCCTTATCAGTTTTTAAGATAAAAGATGTTTTTATTCGACTTGAAGTACCTTAAATATTTCTTAAGGACACCTTAACTTCCTCAGATTTCATGAAATTCCAATTTAAATTAATCGCAAATAATCGCTAATAAGCAATTAATTGAATGATAAAGCTATCTGAAATTAAGGATTAGGAAAAGCTATGGGATTTTTCATTTGCAATTTTTACAATAAATAACTTAAACAGTTTTAATTGTTGGTGATGTACTGAAGTATTCTATTAATACTGTAGGTGTGACAATGCATGTATGTTTATTTGTATATTCGCTTCTGAGCCAATCCAAAAACAAAGTAAGCAATTTTACATAGGAATCCAAATTGCATCGATACAAACTTTTTATGGTAGAAAATACAGTTCTAATGTACTTAAACAAACAACCATAATGTTAGGTAGTATATAATTATTATTTAGGAAAACCACTCATTTTTGCAAAAAGGGATTTAAATATAACTTTCTTTTAATGTAATCCATGAATACTTTATATCACGACCAAACGAGGAAATTCGCAGTTGTAAGTTGGTATAATAAAATACTGAATTTTTTTGGTCAAGTTTTATATAAAAAATGTACATGTCATATCTTATAATTTTTATCTTAAATCAGAGCAATAAAATTGAGCTTAATTAATCTTGTACAGACTATAAAAATTCAATAATTAATCAACATTAATACGACAATCTACATACATAACACTTAATACATTAATCTGCTATATATACAAAAAATATATGTTTGAAAATGGTATTGTAAATTATTGAAATATTAATGGCACAATCACAAAGCCATTTCATAGTAAAATTTTTACGTATTCACAAAAGTAAACAAACGAATAATGATCCAAAAAAATTGAATTATGTGTTTTAAAAACATTTAAATATACTAATCAAATAATTATACATTAAAACTGGAGTGCAATGTAATTTACTTAAGAACCTAGAACTAATAAAGCCAGTGTGACCAACAACGTTGTAGATATAATAACAGTGGTCGCTCCACCCCTAGCAGCGGCGATGACATTGTCAGCATTTCTAGTGCCCCAAGCAATGTTGGACCGTGCTGAGTTGATAGCTGAGATAGCGGTGTTGAACTGGGCGGAGCCGGTCTGAGTACTGCGGAGCCAGTCTTCATACTGTAAATTGAAAATACGTATAACAGAAAAAGTGACCTTGTGGAATTACTTCAAATGAATCATCGCGGAATTGCTAGAAATAGGACATTGCATAATTGCTAGAATTGAGACATTGCGGAATTGATAGAAATGGGACATGAGAAGGGAAGGACAGGTTGTCACTTGGATGGAAGACCCATAAACAGTTGGTCTTGATTACCTATGAAAGGCAACAATTTTAAACATAAGTGAAAGACTTAAGGTAGCTGAAAAATATCCTACAGCCATGTTAGCTACTAACTTTTAAATCCAGTAAAAATAGACACTACCCTTTTTAAAATATTGCCAGCTGTTCTTAGCCCAATTACTATTATTAAAAATATATATACTATGAACAATATAATAGTTTTTGGTATATCGATTCATTAGCCTACCTCATCTAATCCGGCTTCATTTAAATAGGCTGCCAAGTTGGACATCGCTGTATGTACCGGAGTCGCGGGAGCATCTTCGATGTAACTGCGACGTAACATTTTGCCATGAAAAACAATTTTAAAATAAGAATAAATAGTAGAAACATCTTAAACACTACTGTTAGTTAGTGGGTCATTGTAAACAATACTATTTTTAAATAATTGTACTTGTTGTTGTACTGTCAGGTGCAAGTTTAAAAATGGAATAAATAGCGGAAACATCTTAACGAACATTTTTGTTATCTATTGGGTAATTTTTCCCGTTACTATTTTGACTACCTATGTATGTTTGTTTCTTGTTTTCAATAATTATCAACTTATACTTACGCGACACGAATATTCACAATATTATTCTTTACAAACTGAAGGACGATGTTAGCGTTCTCCTGATTTCCGAGCAGAGCGTAATTAAATGAATTGGCTTTGTCGTGTGATCTCACCACCTTGTTCAGGGTTAGTTCCAGGTATCTGAATGTAAAGCATATTTTTAGTTTAACTTAACATTTTATTCCTTAAAGCACGCACAAACGGATATCGGTATTTCGGGTGTGAAGGTGAATAAATACCGTTGTATTTAAAATATTCAGTGTTCATATCCTACCTGTTCAACAGTGTAGGATTCCTTGTAGCAGCTAGTCCTCTCAACATTTCCAGCTGATCGTTAGCATAATTGGAGTTCTGGAAGCGATTCAGGAGGAAATCGAAGTCTTCCCGTTCACCTTCCCTCATTCCCACCACATAAACGCTGCGGCGGATACGAGCGTCTATCCTGAATTTAAATTATAATTTTTTTAATAACGATAAATTTAATATTACCAATATTGTACCTACTATCGCGTCAGGTTTCTACCGGAGTAGATAAAAAACGCCAATAAAAAAACAATAAAGCATACTTCAAAACCAGATTCAAAATGGTTTTATCCTATACATTTGCGAGCTGACTGGTAGAAAGCGATCCGACATTCTATGCTTAAATAATTGCAAAATATATTGGAAATGTGAATACAGATCACAACATACAAATTGCTTTAGAAATACCTCAAGAAATAATTTGATTAATCCATAATTGAGCCCTTACCATTCTCCATTCATCATCCTGCTGAATCTCTCCCGGTACGCTTGGATACAGCCCTCATGACCAAGCGCGCAGGCAAAGTGCATCACCTCTTGACGGGTCAAGCTGAACGTAGGATTCTCTGTGGCCGAAGGGTCGTATCCCACGTAGTTAATAACTTCGTCCATTTGGCTTAGAATTAATGACTGGAAAAGAGAAAAAAGACAAATAAGTAGTATTATTTATGGAACTAATCAACAATGCACCCTTTTTAAATGTATGAGCTCATATCTGTCAAATTTACTAATCAACCACATTTTATCGTTCAGTCCAACCCTTGGTGTGACCTAAAATATGATTTGTTTAAACAGTATAGAAAAAACAATTCAAAATTAAAACGTCGTCTACTAACATCGAACTGAGCTTGTTCTTCAGGAAGATGCCTCAGTCTGTTACGGAGCCAGGTATATCCACTGATTGCTGGGTTCCAAACGTGGTAGTTGGTCTCGGTACGAAGGAATTTCAGGATTTTGAAGCCAAAATCGTACGTCATTCTTTCGGATCGCATGAGAGCAAACACGTCGTCGACAACCTGTTAGTAAATTGAAGAAACTGAATATTAATAAATGAATTATGTTATTATTATTTCATGATTATAATTCATTGTTATTTTTTATTGTATTGTAATTTTCTTTAGTCAGTACTTACTTGAGCTCTGTTTAAGTAGTGAATGGATGATGGCTCATTGAGTAAAGCGTCAGCAATAAGGTTCCAAGTCTTTTCATCATAATTCACTCTATAATGTGCTGAAATAGAAAACATCGGAAAATTTGCCAAATTTAAACATTATTACATATCTAAAATCTTGGCCATCGCCCTAATATTATGAATGGATATTACGGTATTGTCGAAGGCATCTTTGAAATGTATTGTTTATTTGGCACAGAATCTTACCATGTTGTAAATTGTTGAAAATTATCCATTCTTCACCAGCTGGCTTATAGATTTCGGCTCTTTCTGAAGACATCATGTGTGTCGGCTTTAAATTGGTGAAAGTTGGATTTGACTTAGAGGAGAATGTTATAGGGATCGGATAAATTTGACCAGTAGGCGTAGCTGATGTGCTAAGGAAGAATCTCTCCTGCGAACAAATAGGGAATGGTTAAAGGACAAAAGGTCAAAATTAAGGATGTACTTATTTATTTTTCTAACAATGTCATTTTTAAATGATCGAGGATGTAATGGAAATAGTCTTGCCTCGAAATGTAGTAAAAAAATTATAACGAAATACTTAGCTTAACCACTTCTAAAACTCACTTGACGCAAAGATATTTTACCGCTTGAATGATCAACCTCAACTTTCAGGATTGGATAACCGGGTTCATTAACCCAAACTCTATAATACTCTGCGAAATTGAAATTCTGGTATTCTTTCAGAGTTCCATCTTCTTCCACTGCAGCAGCGAAAGCGTTGAATAGATCGTACTGATCCGTTGGTTCATACGCACTAGAAATAAATATAAAAGTTTCGAGTAATATATTAAATCAAGATTTCATTAATTTGGAAGCAACACTGATCATCAGCACAAATGTAAGGATACCAAAGATTAGATGATAATCTCATAGAATTTCGATATGTTTGGCATTATGTAGTTTTTTTACTGAATTAGCTTTTACATAACATTTCACTTTACTGCGTTAGAATAATAAACATACTTATGTATCAGGAAATATTGGCAAGCTTTTCTAAATGTTGCCGGTGTGATCATATTCACGGTCATTCTTAGGAATGCAGCTGCTTTGGAATAGCTGATGGTACCAAAATGTCCAGTGACTTGTGCTGGCGTATTAACGTCGTGGTTCATAGGCACTGTTGATACTCCAGAATCAAAAGCGAGGGAAGTCTGGAGGTATCTCGAATTAAAATGTTCATGGAGCTCATATCGAGGGAACACCTGAAAGATTGAGACAAATTATAATATTTAACATCAGTGTTTTTAATGTGTATATATTATTTACAATTGACCGTTACGATTTCGTATAAGATGAAGAGTTACATTTATAATACGAACTCCCGAACCAAAACTCTGGATTCTTATAAAAACTAAACTCATAATAAAATTATATGCACAAAAATATTAAGAGAAATTTTTAATTTTTACCTCATGTGCAGCTATGTATCCAAAATAGCTAGCAAATCCTTCATTGATCCATGTATTACTCCACCAGAAGCAGGTGATCAAGTTCCCGAACCACTTGTGGGCGAGTTCATGAGACACTAAGGTAGCCGCGTAATGCTCTACCGACATGATCGTCTCTCGAGGATCCAGGATAAGGTATAACTCTCTGAAAGTATGCCAAAGAGCTCATATGAATCAACAGTCATCTTTTTATCATTCCACTGTTCCAGGCGGGCCTCGTCTCTAAAATCTACTCCATCGATGTTTGGTTTGGCACATTTCACACTGGGAAGTTTTCGAGTGTAGCTTTCCTTCACAGATAGAGTAATTGATATGTCATGTTGAAAATGCGCCTAATTTTGTATAGTAAAGAGTCTCAAAACTTCAATTGGGGGGATAAAATCTAAACAACTAGTCTTTTCAATATGTATTGCATTTGAAATAAATTATTATAATGTCTGAACACTGACCTGTAACTGACCATTCCCCAGTTTTCAGTACCAGCGGATGCCCAATCCGGGGATGAAACGTGATCGTTCAGTAAATACCGGTGCAGTGTCGCGTATGGTATTTCGAAGTAATCATCAAAGAACTTTGTCATTCCGACCGCCAGTTCCAAAGCCTGAGCGGCGAGGCCATTCGTGTTAGATCTACCGATTATTCTTACTGCTGGCTCAAAAGATTTATCCTCAGCTATGACTTGGAAAGACTCGCTAACGAGGAAAGTCACCAAGTACGAGGACATGATGGGTGTTGCTTGAAAATGTTCACGAACACGGCTTTCAAGGCTGAAAGGTTTTTTAAAATAGAAAAATGGATTAATCAAATCTTTTACATTATTTATCGATCTTATATACACATAGATCTAAATTGTATATGTATAAGTTTCTAACCTGCGATACTCATTAAAATAACTAATGCTTAGGATTGAAGATTACAGTTATCGCGAATGTATACTAGTGGGGACTTGGATACCACCTCAATAGTAGCAACGACACTAAGACCAAACTCGAGTTGCACGAATATAACTAGTGCCAGTATCGTAAACAGTCTTCTTCGTGTTACCCATTCTAACTATCCAGCTAGTATTTGCAACAAATTCTTAGCAAGTAATGGAAATTAAGAATCTAATTTTTATAATTCTGTTCAGTTTGTAACTATTCCCTAAAGATTTGCTACACACTGAAATAATATTTAAAAAAACATCTATAACTATTAACTTACATGGTAACGCTCTCAACTCCCGTATTGGAGAATGTTCCGATATAGCCGCTCGGTTTACTTAAATGTAGTTTAAAAACAGCTTTGAATAGAGGCTCATCCCAGCAGGGAAAGGCTTGTCGTGCGTTGTAGGGTTGGAAGTGAGTCGCTGCGTAAATCCTTAAAAAAGAACAAACAGGACGAATAATATAAAACGGAATCTTACAATTTTGGTTTTATTCATTGATGAAACCATCTTAGAAAACTTACCTTTCAACACCATTTGCATCAGTATACCATCCCCTCCACAGACCTCTCTTCATAGGTCCTTCATTCATAGTGTTTGAGTAGTCAATTACAAGTGTATAATTTTTGGCAACTTGTAATGACTCATCTAGATTGATCTTAAGGAAGTGAAACTGTCGTTCAATAGTGAATGGGTCCAATGGTTTAAGTCTTACTGGAACATTACCATCTGTCATAAGACTGACTGAGTTTATTGAATCTACGTTAGCGTGTAACACCACTTGTCGAACATTTTCTTCTACGGCCTGAAATGGTTTTTTTTACACTATCATTGCCAGTATCTGTTTTTGGTACATGAAACACTAATTCGTTCATGTCGTGGACTAATGTAATAGCTTAATTCTCCAACAACTGTTTATAATAATAATAATAAGGAATAATATTTTTTTGACCCTTTTATTGTTCAACTATTAGATCCACGGTTCTCCTGTCTAGTCTAGTAATCTACTCTACCACGCCGACCAAGTGTGAATCGGCAAATTTCACACACCTCAATAAGTGTTACTTTCTTTATAAAATCTGTAAGGAGTGCAAATTTCCCAGCAATGTTTTCTTTAGTCTGTATTAAATAACTTTATTCTCTACAGTACTGTAAATTACTATTATTATACGAACCCGAATTTTTATGTACTCTATTCCATCGAAACTAAAAGGCTTATTAGTTCTCTCAGCAAAGTAGAGATCAATATATACATCGTACTCCAATGGGACAACATTCGTAGGCAGTCGGTAAACTTGTTCATCGTTCCTGTTCACATTTTCATTGAACACTTGTAGTTCTTCTATTTCTGACAACCAAAGAGGATGATCCCCCTTGGCGGAAGCCAAGAGCATAATGCTCAAAGCACATAACAGAATTTTTGACATTTCTGCAATAATAATTGATTTGTCATGTTTTTTGATAACACAATCCCGAGTGATTTCAAGCATGAAATAGTTCAGGAGGCAACAAAACAGCACCAAGAAATGAAAACATTTAATTTAGAAAATTTCACATCTATACATAAACATCACATGGTTTAATCTGTGAAGGTTGCTGACAAACAAATGTATGACTGTGAAGTTTAATATTAAGTGGGAAACTAAAAAAATTCAGTTTCCAACATTTGAATTTTAATTAATTGGAATTGAAGGAGAATTGGAAAACATAAGTAGAGTGTTAAGAGAAAAATTGACACTCAATTAAGAGAGTCATATCTACAGGACCCCTGTAATTGCGGATTGAGACAGTACAAAGCACTGTGCAGCGAGTACTTATATCCGTGACAAATAAAATTTGATGTTATTCATTTAAAAACAAAACAAAATAGAACTAACCTGGAAAAGGAAATGTCCAATACTGAGCGAGGATTGAGATAAAATGTATAGATTACTATGTCTAAAGAGAAAAATAATGATTGTGTTCAAATGAAATCTTTATTACATTATTAATATCGATTATCGGCTCGTCTAATTATTATTAGGTTTACGATAAAAGACTTAAGGAATCGCTTTTGCCTTGTGCCGCGCGTGTTTTTCAATTGATAAAAATTTGCCTAAGTACATTTCTGCGACAACACAAAGGCATAATTTTATTTATCTTCAATCTTCAGTTCACGTTTGAAGGGGAATATATATGAAACTACCGTTTGAAGTTCGACGATTCGACATTATTGAATTAACATTAGATATGCAACATTTACTTAATTAATGCACAAATAAAGCAACATCAACTTAATGTCAGCTCATTGCGTCTATGATGAGAAATCTATGAGAAGTTAATGGAAAAAGTTTTTTTTGTCATCTTATATCCAAGAAATTTTTAAGGTTTGTTTCCAGAATGATCAGTATTCGTAACCATAGCAAGCATGTTCTTTTTATAATTGTGTGTGTCCTAATTGCACTTAACATTACTCTGAATGAGCTAATTTAATTTTGAGTTATTATAGTAAAATTAAATTATTTGTCAGGACAATAAAATAATGGTCGTATCAAGGTACTCACAAGGTACTTAGAGTTATTACTAAATAGCCATCAAACAAACAAATTCATTTCTCTACATCACTATTAAGCTTAAGCGTATTTTTTCTACTTGCCCATCGGACTCTTTTAACCGCGGCACAGCCTCAAAAAACCATTGCGTCTATATTGGTTTCATTTATCAATTTCACTTGCACTCACAATGTTTGTTTGAAACAAACTGATTTTAAACGAACCAAATCAATTTTTGTACATAATCGTACCTAGTATCGTTTAGAACGAGATTCTGAAGTGTATTCTTCAGCTATATGATAATCTTATGCATCTTTGTCCTGTCAAATATGGTACAAAAATAGCTGATAAGGTTTGAAGTGTTTGTATGTATTTTCTGTCTTTCGGGCAAGTTCTGCTTACACTCTGATAATATTTAAGTACACCACATGTGAGACATTGTAAATTAATTGTAAATCGACTGGCCTCGTGGTCGAGTGGTTAGAGACCCTGACTGCAAAACCGGAGGTCGTCGGTTCGATTCCCACCCGGGACAAACATTTGTGTGAT